>SJYC01111610.1:0-28166 GCA_006408675.1 Madoqua kirkii
GCCAGGGCCAGGGAAGGGCAGGTCTACCCTTGATTCTCTCTCCAGAATTCCTCTGACCGAGAAGACCCACTTTGGTCACGCATGCTGCTACCATCCATCCCAAGTCACCCACAATGGGTCCATCACCCCTCACTGGACCACTGCCTCCAGGATCACTTTCTGGTTATCTGTTCTTCTCCCAGCATCCAGGATGACCTTTCAAAAATATAAATCAGGTCATGTCACCACCTTCCTTAAAACTCCCCCTCACACTTAGAGTGAAATCCCATCTCCTTGGCCTCATAGGCTCCCCTGGGGTAGCCAGGAGGAAGGGCACGCATTTTCTGTGATTATCTATGGGGTTTGCTCATAGGCTTTGCACCAGACAGTCTGGGCTCAGATCCCATTTAGCTACTTATCATTACTGTAAATTTAAGCAAGTTCCTTAAACCACTAGAAGCCTTAGTTTCCTTATGTATAACTGGCAATGAGGTTTTGAGCACCTGCTTTACAGAGTGGGTGTCACAGGGGTAATTCATGAAAAGCCCTCATTACACTCATACTTAACTTCAGTTGATAAAAATAATCAGAATGGAAACATTAACTCATTTAAAGCCAGGCTCTGAATCTATTCATTGTTAATAAATAAATATCTGAATCTAGATATTGTTAATCTATTTATTGTCATTTATTGTTGTTGTTTGGTTGCTAAGTCGTGGCCAACTCTTTACAACCCCATGGACTGTAGCCCCCTTTCTCCAAGGAAATGACATCTCCAAAGACATTTATAGGTAGAAAATATCCAGAATACCATGTTAGGATTGTTGAGGGTATTACAACTTTATGAGACAATTAGAATGCACTTATTTTATGAGACTGCAAGTCTGCTGAGATTTCCCCTCATTCTGAATTTCAGTCGAGAAGGAATAGGGGAAAAGAAATAAATAATAAATATAGGTAATAAATAAATCAAGCACTGAAGAACTGGCTGGCTGTGTGAAAGCCCACTCTTTATTCAGAGTATGACTCTCACCTACAGTACCCCTGGCAGGCATTGTCCATCCCCTCTATAGCTGGGGCACACATACGGTTCACAGAACCCATTATATTTTTAAGCAACAGCAATTTTTATAAGGAACACTATATAAAAACTAAAACTTATTTTCCTTTAATGAGTACCCACTAGTCTTTGTTTCACCCTCTGGAGCGCCTCAGATGTCATTTAAAATCTCTTCCACATGACAGCCTTTTGAATAGTTATAAACAGCTGCCTTATTCCCCATTAAGCAGTCTCTCCTATAGGTTAAAGTTCCAGGTTCTTCGATCCTTCTTCACAGCACATGATTTCTAGACCCCATCACTCACCCTAGTCCTGTTTTTCTGAGCATGTGGTCTGTGAGCATCCCCTTAATCAGGCTTCCCAACATACACACTATCCTCGGGGAGTGGTTTTGCCATGCTAAAAGGAGGGAGTATCACCTCCCTCATTTTGGATATCATATTTTTATTAATACAGAAAAAGATCACATGAGCTTCCCTGGCAGACACATTGAGTTGCTTTACAGTCTACTAAAACGCCCCACACTTTTCATGCACATTTCCTCTAAGTCATGCCTCCCCCCCCATCCCCCCCACCGCCATCAACATTTGTGTTTGGTCTTCTCTATCTACAAGTGGGGATTTTCATGTCTCCCTCATCTATTTCATTTTGTTGGCATCTCTTTACTGTTCCAGCCTCTGCAGATCATTTTGGATCAGGATTCTCTGACCTGTTAGTTAGTATACACAGTTTCACATCACATAAGCATTGGCCATCATCCACGTCCTCATGCTAGTCCCGGCAAAGCTGTTGAGCGGTCCCTGCCATCTGCCACTCAGCTCTGCTTCCAGGCTCAGGGGGGCTCATTTAACTATCACTCTTTATATTCATCCAGCTACCATGGCAGTCACACCCAAGGGTGACTCCCACTGACTCATGCCCTTGTATAATCCTTTCCCCTTAAGCATGGAACCTGTAACTTGCTTCTGACCAACTGTATATGGCAAAGGTGATGGGATGGCATTCCCTTGACTAGGTTACATTATATAAGACTCTATCTTTGCAGGCTAGAGTGGGAGACTCCCTTGCTGGGTGTAAAGAAGCTGCAATGGTTTCAGATGGCCACATGGCAAGGGGCTGGGGTGACCTTTAGGATCTGACAGCCCATCTTACCATCGAGATTGCCAACAGATGGATTCTGCCAAGAACTTGAAGGAAATGAAGCTTTCCCTAGTCAAGACTTTGATGAAACCACAGCCCCTCACTGAGCCTGTACCTGGGCAAGACCCTAAGCAAAGGATACATCTACTCTGTGCGCAGATTCCTGACCACAGAAACTGTGAGATGACAAATGTGAGCTGTAAGTGCCGAGTTTTAGTAATTTGCTATGCAGCACAGAAAATGAATATGACCAATAAACCCATATAATTGGTCATTCATCCAGCACTGATTGCTCCACCTTGTTCTGAAGGGTATCACTGCCAGGAGCCTCGCTGAAGTCCAGATATGCTATTTTTCATTCTCCTATTTTAAACAATATACTATCTCTGTTACTGTCAGGAAATAAAATGAAGTTCATTGGCCTTCTTCTTAGTGAAGTCATTCTGATGATTATTGCTTTCCTGAAAGCTCAAAAATGATCTAGTCTGGTCCAAGGACTTTCAGTTTATACAGATGACCTGGTTTGGAGTAAAACTCAGATTTTATATATAAGTCACATCATTTCCCTCCTCTGTGGCCTTACAGTTACTGTGATGGCCAATCATCCATTGTTCATGGCACTTGGAAGTAGCAGTCTCTTACTGGTCATTCCATGATCTAAAAGATGGAATCTTTCTTCCAAAGGAGCCCAATTTGTAATGGCATTGAAATAGCTAGGCACTGAAAAATTTCTGATTAACCAGTCTTTCATTCACAAACATTTAATGGAACACCTTTAAGCACTGTCCACAAATTCTTAGCTATGCTTCCCTTCTATTTCCCTTCGAGAAATAGAACTTAATTCCCCTCCCCTTTGTGTGTGAGATGGACTTAGTGACTTGTTTCTAAAGGAGAGGATATGGTGGAATGATGGTATGTGACATTTGAGGCTAAAAGACATCTTGGCTTCCTTCTTTCTGTTTCTCTTGGATCATGTGCTCTGGAGGCAGCCAGCTTCCCTGCTGTGAGGACACTCAAGCAATTTCACACGATGAGGAACCAAGGCCACTTGCCAATAACTAACAAGCCCAAGAGCAATATGAATGAGCCATCTTGGAAGCAGCTCCTCAGCCCCAATTAAAGCTTCAGAAGATTACAGCCCCAGAGCTTCCCTGGTGGTCCACTGGTCATTTCTAGGGACATGAGTTCCATCCCTGTTCCAGGAAGATTCCACATTCCTCGGGGCAACTAGGCCAGGTGCCATAACTACTGAAGCCCCCAAGCACCTGGAGCCCACTGTCTGCAACAAGAGGAGCCACCGCAATGAGAAGCCCGAGCATTGCAACTAGAGAGGAGCCCCTATTTGCCGCAGCTAGAGAAAGCCTGTAAGCAGCAACAAAGACCTCCCTGCCCCAGCACAGCCAAAAATACATAAATAAGACTATTGTTCCAGCTATCATCTTAACTACATCCTCATGAGAGACAGTGAGCTCAAACCACCGACTTACACTAAGCTACTCCCGAATCCCTGACCCACAGGAACTACACAATAATACAGGCTTATTGTTTTAAATTGTCGAGCTTTAGGGTCATTTGCTCTACAATCAAGTTCAGAATTTCCACTTACCTTGCAGGATGGTAAAATTCTTGATGAGCTGACCATGCTTGGAGTCCACCAGCTTCATTTCTTCCATAATCACTGACAAGTTGGCCACTTCCGTGTCCAACCTCGACCTCATCAAATCTTGCTGCATCCTGAGAGACACAGAATCCAAACGGATGTTGGCCAGCGTGTTGTTCAGGGAGGTCAGATCGTCCGTGTGTTTGGTCAGCGTGTCCGTGCATGTGGTCCTGACTTCGTTCAGGTTGCTGGTCAGTGTCCGCAGGTAGTGGGCTGTGTAGCTGATGTTGCTGATGATGTTCACAATGTCTGACTCAAAGAGCTGGAAGCGCTCCTCGAGCTGGCTGAATTTGGCCGCTGTTCTGTTCTCCGCATCCCTGTGTACATCCTGCAGGTCCTTCAGGTTCTGCTCGTTGGCTTGGGAGGCTGTGGTGATATTGTCCATCTGCCCTGTGAAGGAGCTGAGCTGGCTGTTCATGTCCTCCAGGGTGTCGTTGTTGGCTTTGGCCAAGGCGGAGTTATTGGCAGCCAGTGTCTGCAAGCTCTGCACCTTCTCTTTCAGCCAATCTGTGTCCTTCTTGGCTTGAAGGAAGACCTGCTGTAGGTTCTGGAAGTCGTTCTTGATGCGCTGGATCGCCTGGCTTGTGTCATCCACGAGCGCTGCAGATTCGTGATGAGGTTCCTCTGCTGCACCTGTGTGAGGTTCAGGTTGTTGAGGTTCATGATGACCACGTTGTGAGAGTACATTTGGCTCTGCAGGTTGCCCTGCAGCACGCTCGTGTCCTGCTGAAGATTCGTGACATAGCCGTTATACGCCTGCAGGGTTTTGTTGACAGTGGTGATGAGGAAGGAGTTATTCTCCAAAGTTTCCTTCAGTTGACTCTGCCGGTCCACCAGTGCATCCCCACTTGCCTGCAACTTCTCCAGCGTATCTTTGTTCTTGCTGGTCTTTTCCGTGATCTCACGAAGTTGCTGACGGAGATCCAGGATGTCCGACCTGAAGGTGGAGAGTTCTGAGTTGGTGCTGAGTGCTTTCTTTCCTGTTTGGTCCCCTGGAATCAGACACATGTGTTACTCAAGTTGGTAGGATGGAGATGTGTTCGAGTGAGGTCCCAGATTCCCAAGAATAAAACAGAGTTTTAATCCTAACTGGAATGTGCTCTGTTTCGGACAGAAAACTTTGTGTGATGTGCTCACTGCATGCATTAGTAAAAACCACATCTCTGTTAAACCCGGGTCCTCAGGAACTGGAGAGGGTGCAGAATACCAGCACAGATTAACTTGGGTGAACACTTTTCTCATGGAAGGAGGGGGAATTTACTCGTTTCTAGAGCACTAGGAAGGATGAAAAGAAGGTAATAACCTTCTATTTGTTAAGTTCACCAAAATTATTCTTTTAAAAATTGGAGGGAAAAAAATCACATAATAAAATAGGCTAGAATCTTCTATTTCTCAAAATCACCAAAACTCTTTAAAAAGTTAGGGGAAAAAAATCACAGGATAAAATAGGCTGGAATCTTCTATTTCTTAAAATTAATTTCTACAATTATTTTGTGCAGTTTGCTGCTGCTGCTAAGTCGCTTCAGTTGTGTCCAACTCTTAGCGACTCCATGGACTATGCAGCCTACCAAGCTCCTCCATCCATGGGATTTTCCAGGCAAGAGTACTGGAGTGGGGTGCCATTGCCTCCTCCATTGTGCAGTTTAAAATATGTCAACTAAGAATTTACCAAGAATTTTATAAAAGAGCTTTTGAAAAAGGGTATCTGATTTTTTCCCATCAGAACTGATCTTCAGATTTTATTTGGTACACAATAGTATTTTAGGGGGGCGGGGAGGGGATTCAACTTCAAAATCGGTCCTTAATTTTCAAATTTTAAAGCTTTTGCATTAAATCATGGGGAAAGATTGACACACAACATGAAAGTTTAAGGTCTTTCCGGGTGAATGTGAGTTTAGAGCCATGTCATTCTTAAAAAAACAAAACAAAACAAAAACTCGTGGTCATTTACATACAGTTGAGTTAGGGCAGTTGTCTCCCACCTCTGGGATGTAAAGTCTGAAGACCTAACATGGAGCTGATGTAATAATAGAAATAAAGTGCACAGTAAATGTAATGCACTTGAATCATCCCCAAACCATCCTCCCACCCACCCCCAGTCAGTAGAAAAATTGTTTTCCATGAAATCAGTGTCTGGTACCAAGAAGGTTAGGGACTGCTGAGTTATAGGGATTCAACTTCACAGTTCACTCTCATTGCAGATTACCTAATTTTTTCAGGTCGCTTTCCACTGCTGTGAGCTTGTCATCATAGGTTTGGCGAGATGTCTCCATGCCACCTGTAACATTGTCCATTTTCTCTACAACTAAGATTTGGAAATCAATGGATTAATGCACATACCTGCTCACATTTTATCTTTCAGTTTCAACAAGAGACCATTTCATGACAGAATAAAGGAAACAGAATAAGAAGTATAAATGAAATCATATCTAGGGGAAGAACCATTCTTTTAGGAAAATAAATAACGTACTTGTTGCAAATCCCAACGGCAGTTTAGTCAGGTGAGAACTCTAGGTTCTTAGCTGTTCTCATGATTATGTAGTGCCTTGGGCACTCTAGAAATAGTTTAGAACTCACTAAACTTTTTTGTATTATAAAACTCCTCAACCTGATTATCATTTATATTAATTTCCATAGGTGGAAAAATAACACTGTACTTTATTTACAAAATTGTGTCACTCAGACTCCCTGCCATTCTTGGCAAGTATGACTCACTTATCTGCAAGGAGATTCCACAGCAAAGAACATCTAGCTCAAGTTTATACATAAAGTCCTAGTAAAAGAGATGCAAAGTCAACGGTATTTGCCACTTTCTGTCCTGAGTTCACCACTAAGGCCTGACAATCTGCTTCTCCTTAGTGACATGTGGATCTTTAACAGTTCACAAGAAGATGCCTAAGTGGGTTTCCAAATAATAATAATTTCCCAAGAAGACTTTTCCCCCAGCATTTTCCTGACTGTATATTACTGGAAAAGTTAGTGGTGCAGTGTTAAATGAAAGCCACTGTTCTTATTCATTCTCAGAAGAATTAATTCTCTATGGTTATAAATTATCATTCTAAAATGTCTAGGATCTGTCTCCTCAGGCAAAGGAAGCAAAAGCAAAAATAAACAAATGGAACCTAATTAAACTCAAAAACTTTAGCACAGCAAAGGAAACCACTGACAAAATGAGAAGATAACCTACTGACTGAGAGAAGATATTTGCAGATGATATGATTCATAGGGGCTCATATCCAAGATATATAAACAGCTTATACAACTCAATATCAAAAAACAAGTCAATTTGAAAAACGAGCAGAAGACCTGAATAGACATTTTCCCAAAGAAGATATACAGATGGCCAACAGGTAAGTGAAAAAATGTTCCACATCACTCATCACCAGAGAAACACAAGTCAAAACCACAATGTCAGAACCACAATGTCTCACACTAGTCAGAAAGTCTACAGATAACAAATATTAGTGAGGATGTGGAGAAAAGGGAACCCTAGTACACTGTTGGTGAAAATGTCAATTAGCATAGCCACTAGGGAGAACAGTAAGGGGCATCCTTAAAAAACTAAAAACAGAGCTACCACATGATCCAGCAATTCCACATCTGGGTATGTACCTGAAGAAATTGAAAACACTAATTTGAAAAGATATATGCACTTCAATGCTCATAGCAGCAATATCTGCAATAGCCAAGATAAGGAATCAACTAAGTGACCATCAGTGGAAGAGCGGATCAAGAGGATGTGGTGCGTATGAAATATACGCACAATGAAATATCACTCAGTCATAAGCAAGAATGAAATTCTGCCATTTGTAACAATGGAAGGGCCTGGGGGGTACTGTGTTTAGTGAAATAAGTCAGACAAAGAAAGATGAATACTGTATAATGTCACTTATATGTGGAATCTAAAAAATAAAACAAGCTAATATAGTATATATAACAAAACAGAAACAGACTCACAGATACAGAGAACAAACTAGTGGTTACCAGTTGGAAGAGGGGAGAGATAAGAGGGGTAGGAGATTAAGGGATACAAATTATGAATAAAATAAAAAACAAGGATATACTGTATAGCCAGGTAAATATAACCATTATTTTATAATAACTTTAAATAGAATATAATCTGTAAAAATATTGAATCAACTATGTTTGACATCAAAACTAATATGTCAGTCAAATATCTTCACTAAAAATGTAGAAACAAATAAGGTATACAAAGTGAAAAAATAAAAAAAGAACAGCATGTCAAATAAGAGTGTCTCTCTCCAGAAGTGACTCCCATGAAATCTAACCTCCAGCAGCTTGAGATCAAGGCTGACTGTCCCTCTTGGTAAAGACAGCTTTTGAAAAAATGATGACTCATTTTTTTAAAGCATGGCTATGGTTTATATATTACTTGTAGGCCAACGGATCCAGTCTATTTTATTCAGCAAGCCTTCCAGCCATGCAAGACCACGTGAGAAGATTCTTGGAGCTCTTGTCAAGGAGCAGATGTGTGACCTAAAGTGAACCAGCCCCAGGACTCCCGGCACCTTCCCTGGAGAAGCTGGCTGTGCTCTTCCCCAGGCTTCTCCAGTTCAGTCATAATGAAATGTGTGGCTTGCATCAAACACTTTCTCCCCCAAGCCTTTCCATGCAAGCTTCTCCCCACCTAGAATGTTCTTCCCAGGCTTCTTCCCCAAGCTAAGCCCTCCCTGCTCTTCAAGACTCAGCTGGTCACATCCTGTAAGAAACCTATGCTGAAGTTTATCTTGCTGGGGTCTCTCTCCTGATCACAGGACTCCCATCATGGTGTTGTCATGGTTTCGCTACTCCAAGACCCCTTGTGCACGTGTGGGCTATGTCACTTCAGCTGTGTCTGACTCTCTGTGACCTATGGACTGTAGTCCGCCAGGCTCCTCTGTGCATGGGATTCTCCAGGCAAGAATACTGGAGCGGGTTGCCATGCCCTCCTCCTGGGGATCTATCTGCTCAACCCAGGCATTGAACCCCAGTCTCTTAGGTCTCCTGCACTGGCAGGCGGGTTCTTTACCACCTGCGCCACCTAGGAAGCCCCCAGTAGCCCTTAGGGCAGGAAAACTGGTGCTGGTTTTATCCCCAGCTCTTAGCTCAGTGTGTGGCACATAGTAGGTATTCATCACAGATTTATTCATTACGTTGTTTATTTAAATAAACAAGAATCTGCCTGCTGGCTGCTGAGGCCTGTGGAAAAAGAATCACTGAGCTAGAGGTTATGCAAACAAACATACAAACCACCCCAGGGAGGGCTTGGCATTGGCAATGAGCATGGCATTTAGTTGAACAATTATCTTTTTTTTTTTTTTTCAAAAAATTACCATATAGACCCAGAGATATATTTAAAATAATCTGAGGATTGTCTGACAGGCATGCTTATTCCTAGAAACTCCAAAGAACAAAATGTTTCATCTGCATTTTAGCAAAGCTATCCTTTAAAAAAAATAAAACATGGAATGTTTACAAGTTTAGGTTCAGTTTTGATTCTCAAATCAAAACACAAGACTCAGTCTGTCCTCAAACCACACATAGGGACCTTAAGTCCTGCCCCTTTTTCCTGGAAGCCAGAGAAACCTCTGAATATGCTGACAGGCAGTCATTTTCAACCCTCTCTAATTTGTCTTCCATTTTACTTTTTAAAAACCCAGAACGGTCATAGACAGATCATTCAGGTTTGTATAGAGTAAAAGGAATAAATACATTCACTTAAAAAATCCGTTAGGTTTCTCTTTGGTGCTAGAAAACTCTTTGCCCCGCCCACAAGGGCTAATGAACTGGTTGTAGGCACCAAGGCAGTGTATCTGTGTTTAAAAATAGGATTTGGATATAAAGCTGCAAACTTCAGGGACTGCTTAAAAATGCTAGACTGATGGAGACCAGAAGTAACACTTGCTGTAAAAACACACAGCATTTTCACCAGTTTTTATTCTTAACTCATTAGCACAAATTCTCAGTCAGGAAAATAGCGGCAGACATCCTCTCTGAGCCTAGAAACTCCCCATCTTCGGAGGGAGACCTCGGTGTGTAGATTGTGCTCACATGAGGAAAACAAACAGGGAACACAGAAGGGTCCAAGCCGTCTGCTTTTTAACCTGGGCCCCTTTATTAGAAAGTGTTTCTTGACAGACTTTTATCTTCAAAGTATCACTTTAGGTGTCATATATATGAAACATTGCCCCTCTTCAAGTACCCCCAAAGCTCAATTCTCTAGGATAATCCAACAATACACCTTTTCTATAAAAGTGCTTGGTTTTTTAAAATTATTTTAAATAGAAGGATAATTGCTTTATAATATTGTGTTGGTTTCTACCATACATCAACATGAAGCAGACAGATATACATATGTCCCCTCCAGTGCTTAAAAAAATTTTTTTAAAATTTATTTACTCTTGGCTGCACTGGGTCTCGGTTGCTGCTTGGGGGCTTTCTCCAGCTGCGCAGGTGGGCTTCTCGCTGTGGTGGCTTTTCTCGGGTGGAGCATGGGTTCTAGATCACAGGCTCAGTGGTTGCGGCACACGGGCACAACTGCTCCACTGCATGTGGGATCTTCCCGGACCAGGGCTTGAGCCTGTGTCCCCTGCATTGGCAGGCAGATTCTTAACCACTGGACCGCTAGGGAAGTCCTATTAAAGCCCTTGATCTGGGCCACTGACCTTTTCCTCCCTTGTCTTGATTCCACCCATTCTTTAAGGTCTGCTCTGAATCTTACTGGCCCATTGTGTTAAGCCTTCCTTGATGATCTGATTCCACACCAGTGGGACTCTATATCTGAATGGCAATAAAATCAGCCCCTACAGATTGCCTCACTCTTTCCAAGGTGTATCATATCATCATTGCGGTTAATCCTTATGACTGCTATTTCACACATGAAAAAACTCAAGGCCCAGAGATGTCCAGTAACTTCCTTAGAGTCACACAGCTTATAAAAGACTAAGTGAGATTCCAGGCCCGGAGAGCTAACTCCAACATCCATGTTTACTCTGTAATTCTACTTTGCCTCTCATGGAGTATTTCTTTTTCCTAAATGTGGTTTCTTCCAAGAAAAATCCCTTGAGGAGAAGAACTGTGTCTTTTTTCTTGTTAAGAGGAACAACTGATGGTCTGCTAGTCTTTTTATTTTTAATATTTATTTTTTATGGCTGGGTTGGGTCTTAGTTGTGGCACATGGGCTCTTTGTTGCAACACATGGGCTTCTCCCTAGTTGAGTTGCGTGGGCTCATTTGCTCCACAGCACATGTGATCTTAGCTCCTGACCAGGGATTGAACCTGAGTCCCTTGTGTTGGAAGGTAGATTCTTAACCACTGGATGACCAAGGAAGTCCCAGGACTATGTCTTCTTTATCTTTCTTTTATATTCATCATTCTTAGAGGTCTACCAAGTACTTGTCATGTTTGGGGCAAACATGGACATGGAGGGCCCAGAGATATAGCTCATGACCGGGCCTCCAGGACAGGAAGGAAGAAAAGAGTCCTGCCTGGTGCTCAGGATGATGTCTACCAATTTGACTGTAGGAAACACAACCCTTCATTGGTATCTGGGACTTGCCAGTAATACCAGGTACATCCCCTGGGATGTCATAAAGACATTTCTACATTGAACACTATTTCAGGTTTCATTACAAAAATACTGTCTGGTAAGAAGGTGTTATCCTTAATTCTAACAACACCTATACAATGTGGTCTGATTCTCATTTGAAAGCTTGCTTACCTAGCTGTAATGTTACCTTGCAGAACTGAGCAGCAAGGCAGACATCTGTGACTAGAAATGTTGTATTAGAGGAGGTTCTTACTGAGAAAGATTCAGATGTCTGTCTTTCTTCTTTATCTGAAATCCTTTAAGGTAGCATCCTGCAGGGCAGGACCACAAAATAAGATTTTCCTATTCAGGGAATGTTCCAGAGAAAAAATAGCCCATAACTTAGAAGGTGGCTTCTGCCTGGATGATAAATAGTCCAGAACAGAGGGTGCACCAAGCTGTAACTTTTGTAAAGTGGCTGACATGCTGCACAGTCACCACTAGTGTGCTGACCTATCCGGGTGACTCAGCAATTCTCTGACTTGTTCAGCAAATTCTTTGGAAGGAACTTAACTTATATCCTAACCTATATCTGCATAAGTGGCATAAAAAGAGAACTAAAGAACAGTTGAGGCTTCCCTGGTGGCTCAGACGGTAAAGAGTCCACCTGCAATGTAAGAGATCTGGGTTCGATCCCTGGGTCGGGAAGATCCCCTGGAGAAGGGAATGGTAACCCATTCCAGTATTCTTGCCTGCAGAATTCCATACACAGAGGTGCCTTCTGGGCCACAGTCCATAGGGTCACAAAGCGTCAGATATGACCGAGTGACTAACACACACACACAGAGAACAGTTTTGAAGAAAAAGCTATGGAGATGCCTTTACAAACTCTGATAAATAACGGAGTTTCTATTTTATTTCCTTCCAACTTCTCCTTCAGAGAAACCTCTTCCTTCGCTGAATATTCTTTTTTGTTTCTTCCTTTTTATTTTAAAGTTGAGTGTACTTCTCCAGACTTCAAAGGGATACATGTGAAGGAAGAACTTATCTTTCTGCCTTTTACCATGTTGGGTCACCAGAGTCTTATCAACAAGAAAGAGGAATCACTGTTCAAAGTAAAGAGAAAACACATCTGGAAAATATCAGTATTTGAGTTCATCAAGGCTGTGTTTAAAGACAAAAACTTCATGTTGTATTACCTTCTTTTTGTCAGTAGATGCCTGACGGATGGGGGCCTTGGAGTAGAGAAAGAGGAATAAGATCATGGTCTTGCCTCTGGCTTGTCTCACCCTCTCAATCTCATACTCCTTTATCCTGGTGAGATACACCCAGAGCAGGCCAAGCAATCTTTGGGATTTTAAGCTTTCAGGGAGGGCCCTGAGTTGCAGCAATTGCCTTAGAGGTCACTGAGTATTGATTGATTGCCTTTATAGAAGTCAGTCATAATTTACAATTCAACCATCCATCCATCTTCTCATTAATTCACTCAGTAAACTTTGTTGGGTCCCAATTATGTACTAGGAGCCACATGCTAGTAGGAGATTTAATAAATAAGATAGCCTCTTGTCTTCTTGGAGCTTACAGTTTGGGTGGTGGGACAGACCCACTGGCAGTAATGATATAGTGCAATAGGGACTAGAGTGAAAAATAATGCCATGGGGACCAGCAGGTGGGCACCCAACTCAGCTCTCAGGGACTGCTTGCAGGACACGTGTCTGGGGGGGCATGATGGGAAAGAAGGAAGAGAAAGTCATGAGAAAAAGGTGGAGAAGAGGGAAAATGTGTTCCAGGCAAACGGACCCACACACACAGGCCAGAGCCGAGGCCTTTCCACTCTCATAAAAATAGAGGAAATATCTGCACTTTAAAAACAAACAAACAAACCCCCCTCCTTTGGATCTATCTGTATAATTAAAGATTCTAGACTTTTCTTTTCCCCCAGAGGTAAAAATGACAAAATACCACATAGAGGTATTTCTTCAAACCTTTCTCATCTCTGTTTACTTTCGTGACATCACATAGTGCCCAGCCTTAAAGACACCAGTTAAATGACAATTTGATTTCAAGCCTCTTCATTATTTGAGTTCACTAGGAAAAGTTGTGGAGAAGTGAGTAATGACCTCAATAACCTAGTAAAGGAAGGTAGCCAGGCTAAATTACCTAGGACATAAAACACCCTCCTTTTCCCCATTAGGTTGCCTCCCCCGCCTTCCCCTATCCAGCCTTCGCCATGATTTAATAGCCTTTCTTAACACTTGCTCTGTTAATCCTGGGTGAGATTAACTCATTGCAACTGGATAAAATGGCCTGGTAATTTTCCATATTTCCACTGCCCAAGTTCATCAGTCAACACACTAAGGGAACACATACAATTTTCCATGGAAATAAGGTTTAGAAGTGGACTCCATAAGCTTTGACTATATTATTTTTAATACGTTTTGCCATTCTCATGGCTAGAACTGTAAAAACACAGTTATGAAGAAGAAAGGAAGAGTCCTTTAGACTGCAAGATTAAACCAGTCAATCCTAAAGGAAATCAACTCTGAATATTCACTGGAAGGACTAATGCTGAAGCTGAAGCTCCAATACTTTGGCCACCTTATGCGAAGAGCCAACTCATTGGAAAAGACACTGACACTGGGAAAGACTGAAGGTGAAAGCAGAAGAAGGGGGCAGAGGATGAGATGGTTAGATGGCATCATCAACTCAACAGATGTAAGTCTGAGCAAACTCTGGGAGAGTGAAGGACAGGTGAGCCTGGCATGCTGTAGTCCACGGGGTTGCAAAGAGTTCAACACGACTTAACAACTAAACAGCAACAAGGAAGAGAGAGAGAGATTTAGCTGCTGCACTGGGCCCAACCTCGGAACAGGTGGCTCAGTTATATCATCTTTGCTCATCGCAAGCACCTTGAAGAATGGCACCATTACTGTTATTTTAGAAGGTAAAAAGCCAGTAACACTGTATAATTCATACCCAGGTTACACAGCCACGCAAGGACTTAGCGTAATTCCTGGCATGTCAATGAGCACTTAATAAACACTAGCAATTGCTCTTCAAATGGTGGACTCAAGAACTGAACAGGGACCATTCTCATTCCAGTACGCTGTTGTCTCAGGAAACCACTAAATCCTGGGAGAATAGTGGGAGGGAGGAGTTACAAGTTGGAGGGAATTCACTTTGCATCTTTCTGTCCCCAGGTCAAATCGATGGGGCAGGGAACAGAGATGGGGACGTGCGGAATTCTCCACTCTTAACCTGTCAGGGTGAAGATGAGCAGATCCCATGTCTGCCTCTCTTGCTGAAACCAGACGACATGTCTGCTCCACGTGTCTCTGTGAGGCTTCCATGGCTGTTTTCTATAAAAGGGTTTACATAGTTCGTGATTCTGAATCAGGACACCTTCACCTGTGGTGTCTGGAATGCCTGTCAGGGTGGAGCGAACCAACCCACTTTATCTGCAAGTCTGGGGGATTCAGGCAAAAATCCTGCACCAATCTTAAACCAGACATGTTCAAAGAATATCTGATAAGCTGTAAAGCACAGCTGACATGGTGGTGCCATCTCTGTGTTTCATTTCTACAGGGCAGTGTTTTTCTGGAGCTACATAAACAACAGTGACCACAGTAAATGCGCTGAAGAGAAAAAAAGGGAATTTTAAGACCAGTCCTCGGGTGACGTAAGTCGTGTCTCTGGAGGTCTGACCCTCTGTCAGTAGAGTTTTCCTGTGTGCTGACTCCAGGGTTTTTGTGGGGCCTCTTAAAGATAAGATGAAAAAAGGCAGAGGAAGAGGGAGTATCTGGAAATAAGTAGGAAAAAGCAATAAAGAGAGAAAAAAATTACAGCTCATAAAAGGACCATGATTATGGTTGAAATGACTCAAGAGGAATTGCTCCTTCTTTCCTTTCAGATTCCACAACTATAAGCAGCTCAAGACATAAAGATGGAGCTTCAGAGGTTTAAGTTTTGCATCTGAATTTTATTAAAGAACTACTTCATGCCTGCAAATGTACTTGTGTTTTCAGGTGTAAATGAACAAAAGGAAACTTGCTTTTTAGAAGGAAAAAGAAAACAGTACTTACCTTTGTATCCCAAAATGGCTACTGTGATGGTAAGCAAGGCACATAAAATGTATAGCAGTATGATAGAAAGCTTCAGTGCCCAGTTATTTTTACATTTGGTACATTGTGTTCCTTCTTGAATACCTGTAAGAAAAGGAAAATCTTAATAACAGTAACCCAAAACACCATTTCAGAAGTAAAATTTTGCATTTTGGCATAAATACTATAAGAATATAGTTTTCACATATGCCTTTCCATAGGTTGAGTGGTATTTTAAAATCAAACATGCTCACCGTTTGAGCAACACATTTAACACAACTTAAATATTGCCATTATGTTATTATAAACATATTTAATGCTTGAAAATAGCACAGAACTTTGTTTCATAGAAGAGTTTCCAAATCACATTCCATTATAATAAGATCTGTATATGACAAAAGACTTAAAACACCCAAATCTACCTGTTTTGGCCATTGCTGGACCAACAGTAATTCAAACACAACTAACCAAATTTTAAAAAGTGACTTTTCCCTTGACGTTTGTTTCAGTTATGTGCTTGAGTTAATTCCTACTGTTTTGAAAAGTCACTTGTCAAATTTGTAGGAATTTGGAGAGTTGGTTGGTAAATTGTTGGCAGCTTGAAATCAACCCTGGAGGGACTATTTATACCATGGAAATTTGCAAACACTATACATGATGCCTTCACACATCCCAAATTGGTTCACCAGCATGCCACTGGGTATAATGTACTATATAACTTAATAATGTACTATAACTTACTATAGTAGAAAATATAGGTAATTTTAGGATTAAAATGCTCAATATATAACCACTTTTGTACATTACATATAGGCAGGAAACAGACACCGACCTTATTTATCACAGTGACATGAATAACAACTACGGAACAACAAGAAAACCCAGACATTTCTGATGAGGAGAGGTAAATTTTTATTGCTCACAGTTGAACTGTTTGAAAAACACTCTAAGTGGTAAACCACCATCACTTCTGCAAGGGACTCCAGAAACTAACCCATAATAAGGGAACTTGCCTTAGTTTTATTAGAAACACAGAAGACAAAGGCTCTGGACACTTTAATGCAAAAATCACACTGTAAGGCATGTCGGGAGAGTCCTCCTTGCCCTGACTGGTTTTCCTATATGCATCTCATTAATAGAGTCCCCCAGGAGCAATAGCACATAAAGGACTGATCTCCTAGAATTGTGCTCAATAACTTTTGATGGATAAATTGTGAAGATTAAGCCACAGCCAAAGTTCCTCCCCTTTGGTTTGTAATTTTACGCCTGGTGCCCTTCTTCAGTGAAAAGAGTCCTTCAGCTGTGTTTAATGCAAAATGATGAGAGAAACAGCATAGAACATGCCTCAAATTTAACTTCCAGAGTTTAACCAATCCCTCCAGTGTTCTGGGTTATACACCCAAGGGGTGGGGGGTTCAAGCTCTCTCTTCCATGGCTTAAAGCAGCGATTCTTCAACTTTCTTATTTCCATCCCTCAATACCACCACCATCCCATCCCACTGGCTTCACTTGAAGGGCTTGTTAAAACACAGCCTTTCTAATTCAGGAAGTCTGAGAAGGCACTTGAGAATCTGAATTTCCAACAAGTTCCCAGGGGCTGTGATGCTGCAGGTCTGGCCGCCATGCGTTAGAACAGTTCTTCTCAAAAAGTGCTCACAAGTCACGTTGAAATGCAGATCTGATTCAGTAGGTCTGAGGTAGGAGCTAAGACTCTGCATTTCTAACTAGGTCTAGGAGATGCTTCACTGGAGGAACACATTTTGAGGTGCTAAGGTTTGTTTTAGGAGATGATCATGCTGGATCAACCTTTGGTTAACCAGTCCCTTGAAGGTGAATCTGTAAAATGAGACTCATTGATCAAACAGACCTAGAGCTAACCAGCTTCTCAGTATCGTGTTTTTCTCACTTCTTTTTCTCCTTTCCTTCACATCCTCCTTCTTCCATCGCCACCTGGATGTTTCAGTGCCACCTCCTGTGTCCAAAACTGACATTGGTACCAGTCCTGCCAAGCCAGATCTCCAACTTCCACCCAACTTACTTATTTCTATCCCTAAATACTACCACCATCCCAATCCTTCAGGTACTCAAACTCAGACATCTCAAAGTCTTCTCTTATAATTATTCTCTAATTCAATCAACCACCAGATATTTTTAATCTTCCTATAGACATTTTTGTCATGATCATCTCATCTACAGTTTATTGATGTTCACTTACTGGCAACCTGTTCCAGTATTCTTGCCTGGAGAATCCCATGGACAGAGGAGCCTGGTGGTCCATGGGGTCCATTGGGTCACAAAGAGATAGACACAACTGAGCAACTAACACTTTCACTTTACTGCCTACACCATGCCAGACTCTGATCTAGGGACTTCACATAATCACCATTCAAGTGGGGAGCAAGAGCTGAAATGACATCCTACAGACATCATAGCTAGGATTTAAACTGGGGTCTGTCAGACTCCAAACACCATGATATCTCCCCTACATCACGGTGCCAGTGTCTCTCTGGTCAAGCTTTCTTATCCATTTCCATGGCCCCAGTCCTAGTGTGTCGCAAAGAGTCGGACACGACTGAGCGACTGAACTGAACTGAGTTCTAGTGTGAGATCTTCTCACCTCAGTGGAAGATTCTTCTTCCATTCCCACTAGAATCCAGCCTTACCCTGTAACAAAACACTGCTGACCTCATGAGGGTGCCAGAAAGGAAAAAAAAAAAAAAAAAAAGAAAACTTTCAACGGTTCACTCTTAACTAAAGGATGAATATACACACAAACACGTTCATCTGCTCTTAAACTCTCTGTAATCTTGAAAGTTTAACATGAAACAAAGTGCTCTCATATATAGGCTTCCCAGGTGGCACTTGTGGTAAAGAATGTGCCTGCCAATGCAGGAGATGTAAGAGACATAGGTTCCATCCCTAGGTCAAGAAGATCCCCTAGAGAAGGGAACGGCAACCCACTCTAGTATTCTTGCCTGGAGAATCCCAGGGACAGAGGAGCCTGGCAGGCTGCTGTCCACAGGCTCCCAAAGAGTTGGACACAACTGAAGTGACAGCACGCATGCAGAGTGAAAATACTTTTTGGAATTGGGAGGGGATAAGAACAGGTAGAAGGAAATCCACCCTGAATATTCATCAGAAGGACTGATGCTGAAGTTGATGCGCTAATAACTTTAGCTACCTGATGCAGAGAGCTGACTTATTGGAAAAGACCCTGATGCTGGGAAAGATTGAAGGCAGAAGGAGAAGGGGGTGGCAGAGGATGAGATGGTTGGATGGCAACACCGATTCAATGGACATGAACTTTCACCAACTCCAGGAGATGCTGAGGGACAGGGTAGCTTGTCGTACTGCAGTCCATGGTGTTGTGAAAAATCAGACATGACTTGGCGACTGAACAACAAAAGCACAGGCAGACCCACAGACCTGCTGCATCTCATGTTCAGAAAGCAGTTAACACGCTTTGGTGGCAACTGTAAAACACAGGAGAGTAGACCCCAGGCTGCTGTGGAAAGACTAGATGACACTTTCGTGGCTGATGTGCGGTTGCATTCCTTTTGGGTTTTAGGACCCTGGCGGGGGTGGTGTGTGTGTGTGTGTGTGTGTGTGTGTGTGTGTGTGTGTGTGTGTGAGTGTGAGTGAGTGAGTGAGTGTGTGTGTGTGTGTGTGTGAACTTTTCACATCTCTCCAGGGCTATTTCTTACATTCCATTAGAAAAGCCTCAGAAGATTTGGTCAGAGGGGAGATGACAGTAGATAACAGAATCTGGGGCTACAGGGTTGCCTAGAGGTCACCTAGTCAAGCATCGTCCTGTTACTGATGGGGAGAGTGAGGCCAGGTACAGCAGAATCAGGAAGAATGCATCCTGATTCCTGGTATAGGGGTCCTTCCCTCCCCTGTCTGTCATGCCAGCTGGCTCTGGGTTTATCCCTGGACATCTTGGTCTGACAGCTCTGCTCCCAGACAGCTGTCACTGGCCCACATGCCGAAGCGCAGGGTCACTTCCTTGTGACATGCATTCTCCTTGCTGACTCTATCAGCATTTAACCAACATCAGAGGCACCTCCCATCCCACTTAACACACTTTCTCTGTCTTGTTTTTTCTCCCTCCCAAGACTTATTTTTCATAAGAATTCTGTTTTATCTTTCCCTCTCTGCCCTCCGCTGGGAGGACATCTGGCCAAACATACGGATGCCTACTACAAAGAGACCCTGCTGGCTCATGGAGCTAAAGGACTCCCTCCTCCTTGGACCTAGATGGTCACAGAAAACATTCAAGAGAGATATCCCCCTGTTACCAGCCTTTGTAGTATTTGTTTTCTTAGCATTACTTTCCAGAGATGGTGGACTTGATTCCCACTGCGAGGGGCTGGTAGGAAGGGCAGGGAATGGATCGAGGCGAGGCTGTGGAGAAGAGATTCTCGCTCAGGAAGTGAAACTTCTGTGTCCCTCACCACCAAGAGAGCCAGCTTATTACAGAGCCTGGCCCAAATAGCACATCTGCAATCCAGCAGCCCACAGACAGAACGTGTCTGCAGGATCCGTGCCCCCTCAGGCTACCCGCCTTGCCCTAGCCTCACTGAATTGGATTCTAGGCTCCAGTTCCGAATGCATCTTCCAGTGTCCAAGGCTGTATTATACAAAAAACATTGGGGGAAGCCAAAGGAAGTCAGAACCCCTCTGGCTAACTCCTTGAGTATTCCGCGGAAGTTCAGAATAGGCTGACAACTTGGTCGCCAGTCCACAAATTCCAAGTTCCCTGATTCACCCTATTTCCAACAACACATTTGTTTAAAGTGAGAAGATGGGGGTTGATGGGGCTCCAATCAGGGGATACTTAGCTGGTTGGAGAGAATACATTGAAACGCTGCGGGAAATGATGGTGCAGAAGGCCAGACAAATTGACCAGCAAAGAGAATTCCTTTCTGCTGTGGTTCTCCATAAAGAGCCCTCCCAAGTTTTGTGGTCCCAGCCCCAATCTAGTCTGTTTTTCTAATTTTTTTGGAAAACAAGAGTCTCTTTCACTATCATATTTTTCGACCATTACCAAAGGAGGGCTCTCTGTTAACAAGGACGCGTACTGATCAGCAAGCGGCCTTCCTCCCCATGTGAAGGCTGCTGCTGCGGGCAAATGCAGGGCACTTCCCAGCTGTCTTAATTACCATAAGCGTCTAGAGCTCAGGGGTGTTGCCATAAAGATCATGTTACCACAGAGAAGCTTCAGAAAGCTGGTAGATGGCAAATTCAGAAAACCACAGGTTTTGATCTGAGTTTTTTTCTTAATCTGAATTTTGTAGTAACCTTTCCATGTGGTTTTTTTATAGCTATTAATCTACTTCCTGGTGGCATATATTCCCATAAACCCATGAGAATGATTTGGCCCTAACAGTAAAACTGATGATTCAAATTCATCCCTATGATTAAAATGCACTGAAAAGCAACAAAACAGTAAGAGTTAACATCCTAGTTACTTGGATGTTGGGCAACATCACTAGAATAGAAGTTAAATACATAAAACATTTTATCCCATGAACAATTAGTTTTTCTTTATTATAAAGACTATTTATTAAATGATGGGATACGGGTTTAGCTAGCATTTAAAAAAAATTATTGACCAGTAGTTTCCAAAATACAAATCCCTGGAAACCTTACTAGGGGCTTCCCTCGTGGCTCAGATGGTAAAAAATCCTACTGCAATGCAGACCTGGATTCCATACTGGGTGGGGAAGATCTCCTAGAGAAGGGAATGGCAACCCCCTCCAGTATTCTTGCCTGGAAAATTCCATGGACAGAGGAGTCTGGCAGGCTACAGTCCATGGGGTTGCAAAGAGTAGAAATGACTGAGCAAACACATGGACACCTTACTATGCCAAGTTTCTTAAACAGTGCAGGGAATCATGATAACAGGAGGACAAGAATTAAAAACAAAATCACTTTCTGGGCAAAATAAATAAAGCCTCACCACATTTCAATATTCATAAAGATGTATTCAAATCAGAAAAATAATTTACATGAGTTTTACAAATTTGAAATCTTCAGCATTCCTCCTAAGCTTATATTAATATTCTGCACATTTACTAAATGTATAGTTTCTTTCATTAATATTTTTCATGTATGTGCATGGGGCTTCCCCATTGATTCAGCAGTAAAGAATCCCCCTGCAATGCAAGAGGCACAAAAGACACTGGTTCAAACCCTGGGTCCGGAAGATCCCTGGAGAAGTGGCTAACCACTCCAGTATTCATGGTTGGAAATCCCATGGACAGAGGAGCCTGGTGGGCTATGGTTCATGGGATTGCAAACAGTCAGATGTGACTGAAGCAGCTAAGCACGCGTATATGTATATAAATGGAAACCAGTTCTGTTTTGGTTTTAATGTAAAAAGTATACATGCATTACTTGTTTAAAATTTATAATGTATACCTTGTCTGCTAAAAAAAGAATTGTTAAAGCCAAAAGCTAGACAATGATGCCACTCAGAACATACAGTGTCTGCCAGGATGTATAGTGTTTCAAAACAATGCTATTACTTTCTCCTTGTAGTTTTATAATAAGAAATCCTTTATTATATGAACTGTAAACAAATGCCTTCAGTTCTGAGGAGATGAATCCTCACCCCGGGGGGCAGTTCATCCATCACGTCTCTTACATCTGTTCCTTGCACTGGCCGCTTCCTCCTGGCCCTCTTCCTATTCATTTCATTCTATGGGCATGGGATTTATTGTCAACCCTCCTAACGATACACTTCAGCAGCCCTGACTACTTCATTATCAGCATCACCAAACAATGTCCTTCTGTGATCAGGCATTCAATCTTTTAATTAAAAGGACGCATGAAAATTCAGCTCCAGCTTGGGCCATTAGACTCTGCCATATAATTGAGCTGGACACTTGGACTGCACAGGTATTTGGAGGAAAGCCATGAGATATTTGCTTAGTGGATGAAAGTTTGCTCTTGCAGCAAATGTGAAGAGGAATTGCTAAGGATGGTGGCCAGTCTAGAGGACCCAATGTGCGCCACATACCCCTGCCCAGCTACTTTGTTGTTGAATCGTGTCCAGCTCTGTGAACCCCATGGACTGTAGCCCGCCAGGCTCCTCTGTCCATGGGATTCTCTAGGCAAGAATACTGGAGTGGGTTGCCATTTCCTCCTCCAGGGGATCTTCTTGATCCCTGGATCAAACTCGCGGCTCCTGCATTGGGAGGTCGATTCTTTTACCACTGAGCCACCAGGGAAGCCACGCCCTTTAATAAATAACCTTGCCAAGCAGGACTTCTGATCTCAATTTATAATTTTTAGGAAAGTGGAGGTCAGCGAGGTTGAGTACCTAAGCCAGTAAGTGGCTGAGCTGGGACCTAAACCCAAATGATCACAGGTTGCTCCTCCAAGGTTGCTGACCTCCAGAGGTGAAAGCAAAACAAAGCCAAGTGAAGTATTCCTAAAGAGATAAATCGGAAGAGGCAAACAGGTTACACTTGTGGAATGTTCTGTTGAAACCCAGGGCTATAGAAACATCCTTTCAAATACCGAGAGATGGGCCTTTCTCAGAAATGAAGAAACAAGGAATGAGATGGTTGGATGGCATCACTGACTCAATGGACATGAGCCTGAGCAAACTCAAGGACAGAGAAGCTTGGCGTGCTGCAGTCCATGGGGTCACAAAGAGTTGGACATGACTGAGCCACTGAACAACAACAGAAACGAGCAGGAAAACTTGGTCTCCAGCAAGTTAACCATTACAGCCCTGAGGTTTCTACAGGCTATGATTTCTCTTCCTATTTTATGGTGACATGCTTGAACAGCAAGTTTATTCCACTCCAAATAAATCCTCATTATCTCTTAGAGGGGTCAGGACTGGCTTGGAGCTTTGGCTGGTAAGGTCTGTTGGCCTCTCAGAGAAATCGTCCCCCAGTGGTGGTGAAATTTCTGGAATGGAGTGGCCTGGGAAGAGAAGATCATTTTATTTTTTAAAGAATATTTTTATTTATTTGCATGTGTTGGGCCTTAATTGCGGCACATAGGATCTTTAGTTACAGTATGCAGGATGTTTAGTCAACTCTTAGCTGTGGCACGTGGAATCTAGTTCCTCGACCAGGGATCGAATCTGGGTCCCCTACATTGGGAGCACAGTCTTAGTCACTGGATCACCAGGGAAGTCCCTGAGAAGGCAGATTTATACTCAGTAATATCAAGGTAAACTATGAGCATGCAGAGCCTTGAGCTTGAAATCAAAACAAGTTGGTTGCCCCTGTTGAGTTTTCTTCTAAAGTTCTAGTTCACTGAAATAGAAGCCTTAAAAGTCAATGGCTAACCATCTATGGACCCAAATAGTTGCTGGTGGTTCAAGGCTGCAGGAGTTGGGTGAGATAAGTTAGTGGAAAGGAAGGAAGTGAAATAAGGCTTTCTTAAGTGGTAATAAAAAGCTAATGTATCAAGCGGGTTTCCCTGGTGGCTCCCTGGTAAAGAATCTGCCTGGCAATGAAGGAGACACAGGTTCCATCCCTGGTCCAGGAAGCTGCCACATGCTGTGGAGCAACTAAGCTCGTGTGCCACAACTACTAAGCATGTGCTCTGGAGCCTGGGAGCCGCAACTGCTGAAGCCCATGCACCACAGCAAAGACTAGCCACCACTTGTTACAACTAGAGAAAAGCCTATACAGCATGAAGATCCTGCACAGCCAAAAAATAAAATAAATACAATGATTAAAAAATTAATATCTAGCCTCCTAACCCCTCTTTTTGAAAAAACCTACTTGGAGAAATTCAGAAAAATCCAATTCTTTTTACAAATACCAGCTTGACCCCGTGGCTCAGAAATCCACTGCCACACTAACAGCTCCAGGTGGTTCGGAGCATATTTCAAGATGCTCACTGCTAGCATCCTCTGACCATGCGGGTCCTTAGAACTTCACAGTCCAGAAGAGGTCAGTGGTCGACTCAGCCAGTGTCCATCTGACTAGTGAGGGAATTGCAGCCTGGTGAACTTGACCGCCCTCCCAGGCTGGCCCTGGCTTCAAGACTCAAGTCTCTGAATTCTCCACCTAAGTTCTTTAAATCCCAAAACACAGCCCACCATACTTCTTTCTTACTATATCCTATTTATTCAAGAAACAAGGATGTAGCATTTAGTCTGTACCATGCACTGGGTATCACACTGAACAAAACAGATGACAGTCACTGTCCTTATAGAACTTACACAAGAGTGGGAAGATATTTTAACAACACTGCTGTTGTTGTTTAGTTGCTAAGTTGTATCTGACTCTTTTGCAACCCCATGGACCGTAGCCCACCAGGCTCCTCTGTCCATGGGATTTCCTAGGCAAGAATACTGGAGTGGGCTGCCATTTCCTTCTCCAGGGAAAGCAAGAAATGGACAGAGGGCGTGTTGAGAGCAGGTGGATGGCAGTGGAAACAGGTGGTCAGAGAAAGCTTCGGGGAGGAAGATCTAAGCACAAGCTGGAAGGAGCATGGGGCATCTGGGCTAGGTGCTCACAGCACGCCCTCAGGGTCTGCGTGTTTCCTTTCCACATCCTAAGATTGGCCCTCTGTCTCCCTGCAACACTCTTCTATTACCAAATGCCTTCTTTTAAAAAACAAAAAACCTTCCTCACAAGTTTCTTCCTGGATGAATCCTCTCCTTAATGAGCCTCTCCCAAGCCCTGAACCCCCTCGGCTCTTCTGAAAGTCACATGATGTAAATCTATTAGGTTTATTTGTGTGGTTTTCAAATAATTCAAATGCCATCATCTTAGTTACCACCCCAGTATGTATGTGTGTTAGTTGCTGAGTCGTAACCGGCTCTTTTTGACTCCATGGACTGTAGCCTGCCCACCTCATCTGTCCATGGAATTTTCCAGACAACAACACTGGAGTGGATTGCCATGTCCTCCTCTAGGGGATCATCCCAACCCTGGGATAGAGCCCGGTCTCCCACCCTGCAGGCAAATTTTGGTGGTCTGAACTACCAGGGAAGCTGGGGGCTGCTTTTGCCTTTCTCTGAACAAACCAAATGTCTTCTGTACCCCCATAGGCCTTGGAGATTCACAGACATGAGCCTGGAGCCTAGAGCCCACCATGGACACATGTGCCGACACCCCTCAGCCAGCCCCATCATATGACTGGCAAAAGCGCCATGTACGAGGCTCTCACATCCTTCTCCCCCACTTTGTGGCCAGCTTCCTGTGTGACAAGGGACACGACGAGCTCGGTGTCCCAGAGGCCAGGGTGTAGACCAGAGGCCAGGGTGTAGACATCCTGGGAGAGGCATTCAGTTAAAGGTCAAAATACAGACACCTTCCAACCAAACAAGCAGGAACCCTGGGTCCAGAGCAAGCATTTCCTTTTCACCCCTGGAGGGGAGGGCAGTGAAGTGGGATTTACTAACTGAAGAAATGCAGATCTATAGACCCTTTTGGCTTGCAAGGCTGGGTCTGGCATCCCTCAGCTCTCACAGAACTAAAACCAACACAACAGAGGTGAGAAAGCAGACTCACAGCCCAACACTTGCCTTGAGCGAGCTTGCTTTTACAGTGTCATTTGGGGGCAGCTGAGCCGAGCCTGCAAGTCTCAGTTAATGATAGTGTGTTTGTTGTTTATCACTGAAGCAGTGTTGGGGCATGTGGAAATTATGCTTCAGAGCAGGTGCTGGAAAAAAATAAAAAAGACAATCCATGCTTCTCTCACAGACCTACGTGATTTTTTTTTCAAATTAACAAAACTACTGCTTTGATGAAGAAAAAAAAAAAAGGACCTCAGTGTCAGTGAAAATACCAATCAGCCCGACACACACTCTTCATTTCTGTGTGAATATGGTTTCCACTTTCTTCAAGTGAAGACGAGAGCTGAGGACACTTGAATTAAGGGAAAAGTGAGCCAAGACAAAGAGTTGACCCATTGGAAAAGACCCTGATGCTGGGAAGGATTGGGGGCAGGAGGAGAAGGGGACGACAGAGGATGAGATGGGTGGATGGCATCACCGACTTGATGCACACGAGTTTGGGTGAACTCTGGGAGTTGGTGATGGACAGGGAGGCCTGGCGAGCTGCGATTCATGGGGTCGCAAAGAGTCAGACACGGCTGAGTGACTGAACTGAACTGACACAAGACAGAGAGACATATTTTCACTGTTGGCGTTTTAAAGGAATTATCTGTTCCGTGAGGAAGGGAATCTCTGTTCAGAACCTTGAAGAGAAGTTGATCGATTTGAAATGACCCAGATGCAGGGCGGCAGGAGAAAGCTGATAAAAAATAAGTAATGAGGAGAATGAGAAGGATCTATTGTACAGACCACGGGATGAGTTGTGAGGGGGGTGTGGTCCCCAGATTTGGTAAAGAGCATCTGTTCACCAGCTTGGTATTCACATTTGTCATTAAAAATGGACAAAGGACATACAGAGGAAGAAATCTTTGTATGGGGCATTCAGCCCTGGGTGTAGAAGTCAAAGGAAAGAAACTGGAAAATAAAAGTGGAGAATCACTACACTAGAAAGTCAGAAGGCAATGCAACCAATTAACGTAGGAAAGTACAAGCTTATCAACACTGCCATACCTTTGTAAACAGTTCATAAACGAGTGTTAAATTTAGAAATGTTTAAAACTGAAACAGCTAGATGAAAAGATGGATAAGTACATGTATGTATATGTATACACACATATACACTCATGGACAGAGGAGCCTGGGGGCCACAGTCCACGGAGTTGCAAAGAGTGGGACATGACAGAGTGACTGAGTAGGCACACACACACAGTGACTTTCTTCAGACGGCAGAGATGCTTTTTAAAAAGCATTTCCAAAGCAAAAGTCAAATTCATGATTTCCCGTCATTTCTCAGGGCTGTGCTGCAGCCAGCTTACTCCAACTGCTTGTATCTCCTCACATTTTACAGATGGCTCAGTAGTAAAGAAAGCGCCTGCCAAAGCTGGAGACAATCATGGACAGAGGAGCCTGGGGGCCACAGTCCACGGAGTTGCAAAGAGTGGGACATGACAGAGTGACTGAGTAGGCACACACACACAGTGACTTTCTTCAGACGGCAGAGATGCTTTTTAAAAAGCATTTCCAAAGCAAAAGTCAAATTCATGATTTCCCGTCATTTCTCAGGGCTGTGCTGCAGCCAGCTTACTCCAACTGCTTGTATCTCCTCACATTTTACAGATGGCTCAGTAGTAAAGAAAGCGCCTGCCAAAGCTGGAGACACAGGTTCAATCCCTGGGTCAGGAAGATCCCCTGGAGGAGGAAAAGGCAGCCCACTCCAGTATTCCTGCCTGGAGAATTCCATGGACAGAAGAGCCTGGTGGGCTGTAGTCCATGGGGTTGTAAAGAGTCAGACACAACTGTGCGACAGTATGTAGTGCTTAGGATAAAATCATTTAATTGTATTTCATGCTCGAAGAAATGAATTTTATTGCCCAAATGGCCCAACACTCCTAATTAGGGTTGTAAATTGGTTAAGCAGACTGAAAGAAGAAGAGGCTTTGGACAAGTTTCTCACAACAATGTCCAGTCTGTACCCAGCTCAGGATTTCCCCCCAGTACTCCAGTGAAGGTGGAATTTAGAATTAATAGCAGGATCACCCACTAGGGAGTCATTCATATATTTTATTTCTAATATGCAGTACCTATCAGTTTACATAAACTCCCAGAAACCTGTATATAGTTTAGAATATAGTGTGGGTTCATTGTTTATTGTTCTTTAAAAC
>SJYC01111611.1:0-64805 GCA_006408675.1 Madoqua kirkii
TTGAAACTCCAGTACTTTGGCCACGTTATGCGAAGAGTTGACTCATTGGAATAGACTCTGATCCTGGCAGGGATTGGGGTCAGGAGGAGTAGGGGATGACCGAGGATGAGATGGCTGGATGGCCTCATGGACTCGATAGACATGAGTCTGAGTGAACTCCAAGAGCTGGTGATGAACAGGGAGGCCTGGCTTTCTGCGATTCATGGGTCGCAAAGAGTCGGACACAACTGAGCGACTGAACTGAACAGAAACCTGCCTGTAATGCGGGACACCTAGGTTGGATCCCCTGTGTTGGGAAGATCTCCTGGAGAAGGAAATGGTAACCCACTCCAGTATTCTAGCCTTGGAAATCTCATGAACAGAAGAGGCTGGCAGGTCACAGTCCATGGGGTCTCAAAGAGTCAGACATGACTGAGTGACTAATACTAGATGTTGATAACTTTTAGATTTATATGCTAGCCAAGACTTCTCACAATATCCAAACCAATATATGTAAATGACCAATCCACTTCTCCACTTGGGAATCTAATAGGCATCAGAAAATTAATGTAGCCAAAATAGTTCTATTTCATTATTGATTACTGAAATAAGTTCCCCAGTCACACAAAATGCCACCATCATTCCCTCCCCCTTATTCAAATGATAAACCTAGAAGGCATCCTAATTTCCTTTTTCTTTAAAATTTCACATCCAATCCATCACTGAGTCCTGTCTGCTTTGCCTCTAAAACATAGACACGATTCAGTTGAGATGAACTTCCCTCCATCTCAACTACAACCATTCCATTTTAAGAGTTTCTTTTTTTGCTGATGACTATAAGAGCTCCCTAACTTATCTGCTTGCTTCTGCTTGACATCTTCCTCATATTATCCTACTGTACACAGCAGTGGTGAAGTCAGCCTAAAGTGGAAGCCAGATCATGTCAATTCTCTACTTAAGATCATCCATCCATCACCTTCTTATCACAGTAATACAAGAATGAATATAAACATTAAAAAATAAAATAAAAATTTCTTATAACCTTTATGGTCCAGTTTCTGACCTCTCTGACCTCTGTCTTTATAATTTCCTTCAATAACTGCCTTCCAGTCATTTCAGTTTTCTTATCATCTCTTGATTATGCCATGATTGCTGTTATCTCAGGAGATTTTAATACATGTTCCTTCTTAATGGGATATACTGCAACCTCTCAAATATTTATCTCTTTGGGATGGCTCACTCTTCACATTCCATGACTATCTTCCTCATTTCATTCCAGTCTCAACAGATGTAACCTCCTTAAAGTGATTTTCCTGTACACAGCAGCTAAAGCATCCAACCACTGTCTATTCAATCTCTAGATCTGATATTCTAATTCTGTGTTGTTCACAGCACCCATCCAACGTTGAAATTAACTGTTTCGTTTTTGTTTTGCTCACCTATTCTCTATCTCATGAGAATACAAATGCTTTAAGGTCACAGATTCTTGAGTGTCCCAGTGTCCCAGAGACTAAAACAGTTCTAGGCTTGAGCAGGGGCATCAGAAGCATGAAACTGGAAGATAGATCAGAGTTGGGCAAGAAAATGATAACAGGTGTTATCATTTAAGAGGCTGTTATAGTAATATATTTAAGATGTGATGGGGGTTTGAATCTAGATAAGCGATATTTGAGATGGTGAAAAGTAATGTAATTTGACATATCTAGAAGAACTTAGTAGCTCATTCAGGAGAAGGCAATGGCACCCCACTCCAGTACTCTTGTCTGGAAACTCCCACGGATGGAGGAGCCTGGTAGGCTGCAGTCCATGGGGTCGCGAAGAGTCAGACACAACTAAGCGACTTCACTTTCACTTTTCACTTTCACGCATTGGAGAAGGCAATGGCAACCCACTCCAGTGTTCTTGCCTGGACAATCCCAGGGATGGGGGAGCCTGATAGGCTGCCATCTGTGGGGTCACATAGAGTCAGACACGACTGAAGCAACTTAGCAACAGCAGCTCATTCAACATGGATGAGAGAGAATTAAGTTTATTATAACTGACATATTCTGATTGAGTAAATGAGTGAATGATGCTGTTATTCATTGTTAAAGGAAATACCAGTGGGATAGAAAGGTTAAAAAGGCATTTTTGAGAGGCATTGGACCATTTCAGAACAAAACATGGGCCTCGGGTCTCTAAAGCTGTTTGTGTTTTTTGGTGCTACTGCCTAACCATGGGCCATTTTTCAACCCTGAGAAACCTGACTTCTATCCTTTCTATGGATAGAGTTTGTTCTTGTCAAGTATTTTTTAAAGTGAATGTTCCCAAACACAACAGATCCTTTTCCAGACCTTATCCTGCTTGATCACTGATGCTCATTTGCGTTTTCTTGAAAGTCCTTACCATGGATTACTATGACACCACATTTTTCTACCTGTCTTCCTCCTTTCTAGCTGCTCTTTCCAAAATGGGTCAGATAAATCCCAACTTTTCTGTTGTGATTTATAAAGTCCTCCAAGTCTAGTGTCCACCCATATTTCCAACCTCACCTCTTTTGAATTTCACTCAGCTCACTTCCACCAGGAAACTTGCCCTGATTTCAAGTCCAGGATCATTCCATACAATTACCTAACCAAAGATGATATTTTTTCTTTCTGAGGTACATTGAGGATTTTATCTGCATGTGACATCTTCAAGTGACATGATAGAAAAATACAATTTTTTAAATTGAGGAAACTTTGGTAAAAATAGACACTCATAACATATTTTTCTGTTGCTCTAAATTTGCATCCTGCTACTTCTGATTCCTTTCTTGTAAGTCACTCATTACAGTTTCAGCATGAATATTTGTCTATTTTCATACAAAAGACTGTTATTACCAGTATTATATTAGCAAAGCATGAAAGTAAATATTCCAAATAATATTAGCAATTTTAAATATCTGATTTAGCACAAGTTTTAATAAAGCAAGAGCATATCCTCCTTGGATGACTCAAAATCACCTCGCTCCATTATGTGGTTTCTAGTACACCTCCCAACGTAGTCCTATAGGGAAGACTCTATCTTCTAAAGACAGCATGAAATCAGGTATACAGTGGGAAAATCTTAAAGGTGAGTGTATAAAATGACTTGGAGAAGTGTACTAAGAGATGGGGCTGAAAAGAAGCAAGAAGTTTCAACATAGCAGTAGCACAAAGTTGGAGATCACAACCATATATAGGCATTTTCTGCCACATATAGGCATTTTCTCCACAACAAATATGCAGAATGATACTAATATTTTTCACCATGTAGCTACTTCTACAGATATAAACTGACATAATTTTCCCACATATATTCCTATAATATATTCCAATAATAAAGAGCTCTATTATATACCTTATGAATTACCTTTCAGAGGCAGTATTATCAACTAACTAGATATTATATACTAATGTGCCTTTAAGGTATACGTTTTTAATCTCTGGATGAAATACACTCACGCTCACTTTTCCACTGCGATTGTCTTCTTCTCTCACTGCCAGAGCCTTCAGAAAATTATCATGTAGGTCTTTACCAGCACTTGTTAGTGTCCTAAAACAAAAAGCCCATCTCCAGTTATATTAGCTAAACAAATATATTGAAAATATTCTGGGTACAAAAAAGCAACCTTCTTTATTTCAAGTGACAATTCCTTCAACACGAAAACTACATATAAACAGCATACACAATTCACAATCATTATAAATCATACATAATTATAACAAACTATCAGATTCTTAAATTTAATTTCATACAGTTATAGAGTCTTTATTTTAAAACAATTGGAATCAAGATTATAAATAATATCAATACTCATGCCAGATACAGTTAATTACACTTACATGTCCATTTGATTCTTTTTATCATGTCATGGAATTTCAAACTATGTATTCTCCTCACTATCCACAATAATTTAAAATGGACTGTAATTTAAGCACAATTTATTTAATATAATAAACATAAGATATTAGCCACTTAGCCCAATCCAGTTACTGGAATAGGATACTATTTTAGCTCCATGAGTGGAGATACTCAAGGCAAGACAAGAAACTAGGCTATCCTTGTCAGATAAAAGAAAGTATTAAGAATTCAAGAGAGAAATGACTTTCTCTGGAAATAAATTTTAAAGGAAATTTATCACAATGATCTTGATCAAGCAACACTGAACCACAAAATAAAGAGTGAGTCCAAAAGTTATTATAAAATAATAATCCTTTCTTTATTTGGCAATATTCTATATATTCAATAAACATTTCTACTGTGTGTCTACTATGAACCAGGAACTATACTAAGGACAAGTTAATTAGATATGATTCCTGCTCTCAAGTTGCCTGTGGTCTCACAGAAGTCAGTAGATACAGAAACATTATAATATCATACTGTGTGATAAGTATAATAATAGAGATATGGATGGATTTTGAGTTTATAAGAGAAATATCCTAGGTATTCTAAGAAAAGTCAACTCAGTCTTAAGTTTTAAAGCTATCATTGGACTAAACATTAAAAGATGAGACAGCATTAGCCAGTTTGAGGGTAGGGGTAGTGGAAGAGGGAAAGAGTTATGAGTAATTACAAAGGAATTCAAGAATAGAGATGAAAATCTGCCAGGTACCCTTGAAAATGGAAGCTAGTCACTCAGTCATGTCTGACTCTTTGTGACCCTGTGGACCGCAGCCTCCCAGGCTCTTCTGTCCACAGAATTCTCCAGGTAAGAATACTGGAGTGGGTTATCATTTCCATCTCCAGGGGATCTTCTTACCCAGGGATCGAACCCAGATCTCCCACATTGCAGGTAGACTCTTTACTGTCTGAGCCACCAGGAAAGCATTGAGTAATTATTTAAAAATTAATTGGGTAATCATTACCCTTGGGTAATTATAAAAAAGATCAGAGAGTAAGTACAGAAAGTGAGGGAGAAACCATATAAAATTAACAAAAGCTAACATTTTTATAGACATACTGTTGCAAATATTTAGTAAAAGTCACTCAGCTACTTAGAGCAGATCTATTTTCAAACCCAGGATGTGTGGTTCTAAAACTCATTCTCATAACCAACAGGCCGTGCTGCCTTCCCAGGAAGCCCTTATATGCTACATTAAGAAACCTGAACCTTGTCTTCTAGGAGATGTTGAACCACAAGGGTCATATGCAAGGGAATAAGATGGTCAATGTTGTATTTTAATTATAGCATCCAGTGGTTGTGATAAACAACCTGGAGGAGAAGCACACTGGAAATATTAATTAGAGAGCTTTGGTAAGAGATAATGAAGACGTGACTTAAAGCAGCAGTGGCAAGAATAGAAAGAGGTAGATTTGGGCAATATTAATAGGGAAATAGACCTGAGATTTCTTTTTCTAAAAAGTTAAAGCAAGATTATTGCCAGGTTTCTTTAAATCAATATGGGCATATACAGCATATAACCTAATGATGATTTTGTTGAATAATACATGCAACTTATTAAACTAATCATACCTTGTCAGCTTCTTCTTTACTAGTTTTATATGCCTTGGCTTATAGTATCAGTGGACTTCCCAGGTGATGCTAGTGGTAAAGAACTCACCTGCCAATGTAGGACATGTAAGAGAGGTAGGTTCAATCCCTGGGTTGGGAAAATCCCATGGAGGAGAGCATGGCAATCCACATCAATACTCTTGCCTGGAAAATCTCATGAATAAAGGAGCCTGGTGGGCTATAGTGCATGGGGTCACAGTCAGACATGACTGAAGTGACTTAGGATGTGCACACGCATAGTATCAATATCAACTAATAATCAAAACACCTGTGTGTGTGCATGCTCAGCCGCTCAGTCATGTCTAATGCTTTGCAGCCTGATGCCCTGTACCTCACCAGGCTTCTCTGTCCATGGAATTTTCCAGGCAAGAATACTGGAGTGGGTTGCCATTTTCTATTCCAGAGGATCTTCCCAACCCAGTGATCAAATCCATGTCTCCTAAATCTCCTGCATTAGCAGGTACATTCTTTACCACTGGGCCACCAGACATCTAACTATACATAAAAATAACTACTAATTGGTACTAATGGAGAGAATCATGTGTTTGAGAAATTTCTCAATCTGTTGTTCTACTTAAAAATAAGTCTTCCATATTATATAATACACCTATGTATTTCTGACATTAAATCTCCAAAATATCAAATTTATTTTGTCAGAAGCTTTCCCAGAGAGAAATATTGCTTCTACAATGCTCACAAAATAATCTTCTCTTCACTTCATCATTTTCTACCTAATTTCCTACTTATGATAGGAAATATTTAAAACCACAATGAGTTCGAAATTATCTGTGAAGTCTGAACAGAGAATTAGTTTTACAAGTGTTTCAGTCAGGACTGGTTAGCTTATACTATGGTAACAAATACCCCAAATCTCTGTGGTTTAAAATTACAAGTGATTATTTCTCAAAAAGCTGTGCATTCACACAGGTTGATTGTGGCTCTTCACCTTGGAGGGATGTACTGGGAGGCTCCTGAAAATAACCTCTATTTGAAACATCTTTGTTACTGTGCCGAAGGAACACCGTCCCTTGCTGGCTCTTAGAACATCTGCTTGTAAGAGACTCATGTCACTTCCACTCCATTTTATTGGAGAAAGCAAGTGCCATGCCTGAAATCAACAGAATGGAAAAGGATAATCCTAAGGAAAAGTAGTAAATATTTGTAAACAGTATCCCATGTACCCATTGCTTTCAACAGCATAACCAAAGATGAGTACATAGCTCAGTAAACAAGAGCAATAAAGAAAACAATTTCTGAGCAAAATTTAAAGGTACAGAAAATATGTTCATGCAGTTGATTGCACTTTAACCAAATAAAGACACTTTTGGACAGTATAATCACTAAACTTATCTCCACAGCAGAATATCTTTCTACAGACCCACAGAACATCTAAAAACTGTGGTTGAAGAAATGAGATATACTTCGGTGTGTGTTCTTCTGTGATAGCTATAGACACTTGCTGGTTTTCCCTTCCTGACAACTCTTCGAATTTTTTGAAAATAGAACCCTAGTTTTTATTTGGAGGGCTTCCCAGGTGTCACTAGCGGTAAAAGAATCTGCCTGCCAATGTTGGAGATGTTAAGGGACGTGGGTTTGATCCCTGGAGAAGATCCCCTGGAGAAGGGAGTGGCACTCTACTCCCTACTGAGTATTGTTGCCTAGAAAATTCCATGAGCAGAGAAGCCTGGCGGGCTACTGTCCATGGGTCACAAAGAGTCAAGACACGACTGAGCGACTGAGCACACATACATTTTTTATTTGGAAAATGGTCCCTCTCACATTCTTTGCTCTGGTGACACAGTCAGTGGTACCCAGTCACTCACAACTCTTACCTCCCAAAGCTCAGCTGATGAATATGTCTCAGACTTACCCAATGAGTAAGTCTCATGTCACCTCATGGGAATGCATATCATAAAGAGAGAGATCCAAGGTTGTGAAGAAACTGGAGTGCTGTGATTCATGGGGTCACAAAGAGTCAGACACGACTGAGTCACTGAACTGAACTGAACTGAAGAAACTGGAGTTGTATTAAGCTGAATTAAGCTGTCCTTAATTCCTACTAGGTAGCCTCATCATTCAACGTTTTCCTCAAATCTACAATAATCAGTGTCCCTCCAGTAAACCCTCTTTTTGATTTAGTTCATTGGAACTGGTTTCTATTGTTCACAAACAAAACCTAAAATTGATATGATGGTTATACAGTTAAGATACTGCAGAGCAACAAATACTGTTTGATTCCACTTGTACAAGATACCTAGAACAGTCAAGTTAATAGAATCAGAAAGTACAACAGTAGATGACAGGAGTCAAGGGGTCAGAGGGGAGGGAGGGGGAATGGGGAGTTGGTGTTTAATGGGGACAGAGTTTCAGTTTAGCAAGGTGAAAAATTTGGGAAATGATGAGTGGTGAGAGCTACCCAGCAACAGGAATGTACATAGTGCCACTGAGCCACACAGTTAAGCACAGTCAAAATAGTATGTTCATCTCATGTGAATTTAATCACAATAAAAAAATATATTTTTAAGTTACTTTAGGGGGCGGTCCAAAGATGGTGGGGGAATAGGATGGGGAGACCACTTTCTCCCCCACAAATTCATCAAGAGCTCCTCTGAATGCTGAGCAACTTCCACAAAACAACTTCTGAACACTGGCGGAGGACACCAGGCACCCAGAAAGGCAGCCCATTCTCTTCAAAAGGAGGTAGGACAAAATGTAAACGACAAAAAGAGAGACAAGAGAGTTAGGGACAGAGACCCATGCTGGGGAGGGAGTCATGAAGGAGGAGAAGTTTCCAAACAGCAGGACACCCTCTCACTGGCAGGTCTGTGGGGAGTTTTGGAATCTCAGAGGGCAACATAACCAGGAGGGGAAAAAAAAATACCGCAGCAGTCCTAAAGATTTCCATATAGTAAGTCTACTCTCCACTTTTCCTATCCCCCAAAACACCTTTTTTTGTAGTAAATCCTTAGAACATTACAGATAAAGTCCAATCAAATTACCAGTCTCAACCCTAAACATCCAAAGTAACCATCATTATTATTTGCACACAGCCTTCAATTATTTTCAGTTGTTTATGCATACACTTATGTACCCATAAAAGTATATATTGTATCAATATCATTTTATGAGTTGTTCATTTTATTATATATTTTGAAACTTACTGTTTTACTGAATTTTTATTGTTCCTAGGAATAGATGTTTATGCAAGTGTCAAGGAAGATCAAATTTATTCCCAAGTTTATCAGATATGAAAAACTTCTGAAATATAAGACTAAATAAAAAGATTTTATAATTGGTTTCAGTCACTATCACTTTGGGGTTTTCAATTATTTTTATCATCTTTTTAAAAAATATAAATTTATTTATTTTAATTGGAGGTTAGTTACTTCACAATACTGTATTGTTTCTAAGTGTTAGCATCTCAGTCATGTCCAAGTCTTTGTGACCCCATGGACTATAGCCCTCCAGGCTCTTTTGTCCATGGAGTTCTCCAGGCAAGAATATTGGGGTGGTCTGATTGCTGTGGCCAAAACCTCCAAAACCATGTTGAGTAGTAATGGTGAAAGTAGGCACCTTTGTCTTGTTCTTGACTTTAGGGGAAATGCTTTCAATTTTTCACCATTGAGGATAATGCTTGCTGTGGGTTTGTCATATATACCTTTTATTATGTTGAGGTATGTTCCTTCTATTCCTGCTTTCTGGAGAGTTTTTATCATATATGGATATTGAATTTTTTCAAAGGCTTTCTCTGCATCTATTGAGATAATCATATGGATTTTATTTTTCAATTTGTTAATGTGGTGTATTACACTGATTGATTTGCGGATATTGAAGAATCCTTGCATCCCTGGGATAAAGCCCACTTGGTCATGGTGTATCATCTTTTTAATGTGTTGCTGAATTCTGATTGTTAGAATTTTGTTAAGGATTTTTGCATCTATGTTCATCAGTGATATTGGCCTGTAGTTTTCTTTTTTTGTGGCATCTTTGTCAGGTTTTGGTATTAGGGTGATGGTGGCCTCACAGAATGAGTTTGGAAGTTTCCCTTCCTCTGCAATTTTCCGGAAGAGTTTCAGTAGGATAGGTGTTAGCTCTTCTCTAAATTTTTGGTAGAATTCAGCTGTGAAGCCGTCTGGACCTGGGCTTTTGTTTGCTGGAAGATTTCTGATCACAGTTTCAATTTCTGTGCTTGTGATGAGTCTGTTAAGATTTTCTATTTCTTCCTGGTTCAGTTTTGGAAAGTTGTACTTTTCTAATAAATAAGAGGAATCCAAATTGGAAAAGAAGAAGCAAAAATCTCACTGTTGGCAGATGACATGATCCTCTACATAGAAAACCCTAAAAACTCCACCAGAAAATTACTAGAGCTAATCAATGAATATAGTAAACTTTCAGGATGTAAAATCAACACACAGAAATCCCTTGCATTCCTATACACTGAAATGAGAAAATAGAGAAATTAAGAAAACAATTCCATTCACCACTGCAACGAAAAGAATAAAATACTTAGGAAAATATCTACCTAAAGAAACTAACTACCTATATATAGAAAACTATAAAACACTGGTGAAAGAAATCAGAGAGGACATTAATAGATGGATAAATATACCATGTTCATGGATAAGAAGAATAAATATAGTGAAAATGAGTATGCTGCCCAAAGCAATCTACAGATTCAATGAAATCCCTATCAAGCTACCAACGGTATTTTTCACACAGCTAGAACAAATAATTTCACAATTTCTATGGAAATGTAAAAACCTTTGAATAGCCAAAGCAACCTTGAGAAAGAAGAATGGAAATGGAGGAATCAACCTGCCTGACTTCAGGCTCTACTACAAAGTCATAGTCAGCAAGACAATATGGTACTGGCACAAAGACAGAAATATAGATCAACGGAACAAAATAGAAAGCCCAGAGATAAATCTACACACCTATGGACAACTTATCTTTGATAAAGGAGGCAAGAATATACAATGGATTAAAGACAATCTCTTTAACAAGTGGTGTTGGGAAAACTGGTCAACCACTGTAAAAGAATGAAACTAGAACACTTTCTAACACCATACACAAAAATAAACTCAAAATAGATTAAAGATCTAAATGTAAGACCAGAAACTATAAAACTCCTAGAGGAGAACATAGGCAAAACACTCTCTGACATACATCACAGCAGGATCCTCTATGACCCACCTCCCAGAATATTGGAAATAAAAGCAAAAATAAACAAATGGGACCTAATTAAAATTAAAAGCTTCTGCACAACAAAGGAAACTATAAGCAAGGTGAAAAGACAGCCTTCAGAATGGGAGAAAATAATAGCAAATGAAGCAACTGACAAACAACTAATCTCAAAAATATACAAGCAACTCCTGCAGCTCAATTCCAGAAAAATAAATGACCAAAGAACTAAACAGACATTTCTCCAAAGAAGACATACAGATGGCTAACAAACACATGAAAAGATGCTCAACATCACTCATTATCAGAGAAATGCAAATCAAAACCACAATGAGGTACCATTTCACGCCAGTCAGAATAGCTGTGATCCAAAAGTCTACAAGCAACAAATGCTGGAGAGGGTGTGGAGAAAAGGGAACCCTCTTACACTGTTAGTGGGAATGCCAACTAGTACAGCCACTATGGAGAACAGAATGGAGATTCCTTAAAACCTGGAAATAGAACTGCCATATGACCCAGCAATCCCACTGCTGGGCATACACACTGAGGAAACCAGAACTGAAAGAGACATGTGTACCCCAATGTTCATCGCAGCACTGTTTATAATAGCCAGGACATGGAAGCAACCTAGATGTCCATCAGCAGATGAATGGATAAGAAAACTGTGGTACATATACACAATGTAGTATTACTCATCCATTAAAAAGAATACATTTGAATCAATTCTAATGAGGTGGATGAAACTGGAGCCTATTATACAGAGTGAAGTAAGCCAGAAAGAAAAACACCAATACAGTATACTAATGCATATATATGGAATTTAGAAAGATGGTAATGATAACTGTATGCGAGACAGCAAAAGAGACACAAATGTAGAGAACAGTCTTTTGGACATGTGGGAGAGGCAGAGGGTGGGATGATTTGGAAGAATGGCAGGCATTGAAACATGTATAATATCATATATGAAACAAATCATCAGTCCAGGTTTGTTGCAAGATACTGGATGCTTGGGGCTGGTGCACTGAGACGACCCAGAGGGATGGTACAGGGAGGGAAGAGGGAGGGGGTTCAGGATGGGGAACATGTGTATACCTGTGGAGGATTCGTATTGATGTATGGCAAAAACCAATACAATACTGTAAAGTAATTAACCTCCAATTAAAATAAATTTTTTAAAAAGAATACTGGGGTGGGTACCCATTTCCTTCTCCAGGGGATCTTCCTGACACAAGTCTCCTGCATTGCAGGTAGATTCTTTACCATCTGAGCCACCAGAGAACCCCTATTTCTAACTAAACTTAATTTGAACTTATATTTTCACCATGTGAAATGCTCACTCTTTCAACAAAGATACTGTTGTGGGATTGGCTTGATAATCAAATTAGACTTTAACCTAATCTGAAATATACTGAAGATATCCCAGGAGACTGCACAATTTATCTAATTAAAATGAATTTTTTTAAATAGTTAAAATGTTAAGTATTTAAAATGGAAACATGAGATAATGGAAATCAAACTGAAATATAAGACAAGACATCAGTCTTTAATTTTTATTCACTTACCAACTGATAAGTCCAAGTCATCAAGTTTTTCTGAACCTGGGTTTCATAATGAGTTGAATAATCTCTAAGTAGCCTAGCAGCTGTGTGTGTTAGCTGCTCAGTTGTGTACAACTCTTTGCAACCCCATGGACTGTAGCCCATGAGATTCCTCTGTCCATGAGATTCTCCAGGCAAGAATACTAGAGTGGGTAGCCATTCCCTTCTCCAGGGGATCTTTCCAACCCAAGGATCAAACCCTGGTCTCCTACATTGCAGGCAGATTCTTTACCATCTGAGCCACCAGGGAAGCCTTAAACTTTTAATTTAAAATGATCATATTCCATCATCAAGCACAAAACATCATTTATCTATAATCAGTTTAAGAAATATGGCTGCCACACTGACAATACATTAAGACAATATTGTTCCTTTTTAATATTATTCAAGTCTTACATACACAGACATATCATTTCTTATAACCTCTATGAGGAAGATAATGGTATTTTTTGTCATATAAACTAGGAGCAGAGAGGATACAGTCTAAAAGCCCTAAGCTATTTGCAGCAGGGTAAAAAAAAGTTATATAATGAATTATTATAACATGCTACATCTGAGAACCTGAAACTTCTCAGCAAGAAGAAATACTGGGAAAGAAAGGTAATACAGAGTGTGTGGTAAGGAATTCTTAAATCTTTAACATGATTTACTCTTACTTAACTAGATTTATTTAACAGTCAGTGACCTGAGAAATCTGGCTTAAATAAATATTACAAAAGGAGTCACTTCCTTAAGAAGTGAAGTATTTCTGTTACAAAATCTGAGGGTTTTAAGTTTTAAAAAGGCAAATACTCCATCTATGTTGTTTACACTCCACCACACTTTCAAAATGGGGTAAAAGTCATATGTATGAGTTAATTTTTACCAACTTTATTTAATCATTAGCTAAATGTATTTATATAATTCTACATGAATGACTCTAAATATATTCTTAATCCTCAAAAATTAAGGCCACCTTTGCTGTTTTCAAGAAAAATATCTCCAATTAAAATAAATAATTTTATATTTAAAAAAAATAAATAAGAAGGTGTGTCTCGATCAAAAGAGATTTAAGCAATGTATCAACCAAATAACAATTCATAAATCTTGTTTGAATTCTATTTTAAAAACCAACAGTTTTAAAAAATAAACATTTTTTTAAAAGTTTCTATCTTTAGGAGATAAAAAATAAAATAAAATAAAATCTCTTACTATAAAGCAGTCCCTGTTGGTTAAGAAGATGTTGTCTTTAGCAGCCACTATACAGTGTGATACGGGCTTCCCTGGTGGCTCAGCTGGTAAAGAATCTGCCTGTAATGTAACAGACCCAGGTTCAATCCCTGGGTCAGGAAGATCCCCTGGAGAAGGGAATGGATGCCAAGGCAGTATTCTTGTCTGGAGAATTCCATGGACAGAGGAACCTAGTGGGCTGCAGTCCATGGGGTCATAAAGAGTTGGACATGACTGGTAGACTTTTACTTTCACTACTTCACCATGTGATGCAGGGACGGGCTTTACTGGCAGACCAAGGATGCACCCAGCCACCTTCTAGAATGAGGCCTGAGCAGTGTTCTTCCTTCTTGGGGGAGCAAAGCTTCCCAACCTTACTGTTGGAAAAGCCACTTGAACCTCAGGTCCTACTGATGACAGGCCAGCAGTATCATCTCATGAGCACAAAGAGAGTACTATTTCATTGACCTCACGTTATGTGTGGCCTTGGATTCAGTGATTCACAAAACATCCATTGCTAAATGTGGAAGCAGATGAAGTCTGGACTGCATAGCTCCAGCTCCTTTGCGATGCTCCTTCCTGCTGGAAAGCAGTTGTGTTACAGCTGCAGAACTAGTAAAGACAACCAGCCACCTGTGAATACAACCAATTGGTTGCTCTGAAACAATCTGTCCCTTTATACACCACTTAGGGGAAACAGCACCTAATAAACAACACCTAGTAAGGAAGAGGAAAAATCCCACTCATAGCCATGGTTATGACGGCGCTTATCAAATTAGACGTACTAATTTATAGGGTAGACAGTGCACCCAAATGACTGTATGATTGCATTTTTACTAATTTTTATTCATAGGACTGTTACATAGGAGTTAATCTTCCCAACTTTGAGCTTGGTGGGAAGATCTGTCTGTTTCTACTCCTGCTTACTTCCCAGACACACATCCCAATGGCACAAAGCACTGAAGAGAAATGTTTATCCAAATGGAGTTGAAAAAGTCAGGGGCTCCAAGTGGACCCTGGGGCTCTGAGAAGGCCCCTTCTTTTAACGGCTTCTGCTGTATAGGCTCAGGGGAGGATGGGAAGGATCACAGAGTAGGGGATGGAGACAAGATCTATTTTTAAGAAAAGAGCAAAGGCTTGTGATTATCTAGACAGAATAGGTTGTCTGAGGAGGTATAGTCAAAGCTATGGTCTTTCCATTACTCATGCACAGATGTGAGAATCGGACCACAAAGAAGGCTTAGCACCAAAGAACTGATGGTTTCAAACTGTGGTGCTGGAGAAGACTCTTGAGAGGCCCTTGGACAGTAAGGAGATCAAAACAGTCAATCCTAAAGAAAATCAACCCGAAAATTCATTGGAAGGACTGATGCTGAAGCTGAAGCTCATATACTTTGGCCACCTGATGTGAAGAACTGACTTACTGGAAAATATTCTGATGCTGGGAAAGACTGAGGGTAGGAGGAAAAGGGGCTGACTGAGGATGAGATGGTTAGATGGCATCACCGACTCAATGGACATGAGTTCGAACAAGCTCCAGGAGATAGTGAAGCACAGGGAAGCCTGGCGTGCTGCAGCCCATGGGGTCGCAAAGAGTCAGACATGACTTAGCAACTGAACAGCAACAAAAAAAGGAAAAATAGAACAAGGAGAGCTGTGGCCACAGGGAAATGAAAGTAAGCAATGACAGGCTTTCACAATATAGAGTGTAAGGAAGGTTTCTACCATCAAGTCATTCTTGTCCCAACAAGCTGGGAAACCCTGAGGTGCAGTGTCTACGATTTGCTCACTGGGTAACAGAGGTGATACAGATTATTTCTGTTAATGATAAAAAGTGGTTTCTAGAGAGTGAAGGACAAGCAAACTAGAACATGAAATGAGTATCTGCACAATAGTCATGTAAATTGTTATATGACATCTAGGTCAAAATCAAACCAGCATGGCAGGCAGAGAAATGAGTGCCAGTCTAAGATCCACTGTCAAAATGCGGGGATTCTTATTTACCAAATGGCCAACCTGCTTCCAATATTAAGGTTTTATACCTGCACACCTTTCCAGGTGACTCAGTGGTAAAGAATCTGCCTGCAGTGTGGGAAACCTGGGTTCGATCCCTGGGTTGGGGAGATCCCCTGGAGAAGGGAATGGCAATCCACTCTAGTATTCTTGCCTGGAGAATCCCATGGACAGAGGAGCCTGGCAGGCTGCTGTCCATAGGGTCACAAAGAGTCAGACACAACTTAGTGACCAAACATATTCACTTTTCAGGCTTTAAGCTAGGGCAGATCAATAACTTTCTGTCTTTGCATCTGCACCTTTTCCCTGTAAGTCCTGCAACAGCTCCTGCCAGATAGAATGCTCTCAACCACTTCTGATTTGGTGCCCCCCAGAGTAGAATGGGTTTTTGTTCAAATAAACTTTTTAACATTCTTTGTATGCCTCAGTTTACCTCTGAACAGTTCATTTAAGTCAGAGAGGAGCCCAGACCATGTCTACCTTCTGACAAGGACAAAAGTTGCTGGTGGTGGTGGATGGGCACAAAAGCTGGATCTGTAGCCAGGGCACTTTTTATCAGTTTCCTCCTCTTAACTTCCCATCTTGATGAAAAATGTGAAATTCCTCTGCATGCTTCTGACAGTCACCTTTCCCCTGCCACAGTGATCAGGAAGGGGGTCTGCAGATGCTTCCAGCCGAGACAGGAGGAGCAGACACCCAGCGAGAGCAAAGGTGTGGGGAGGCGGTGTAGACATATAGCCGGAGTCAGACAAGACCAGGACTATTTCCTTGGCCACACTGATGAAGGGTTTCTACCAGGTCCGTAGTGAGGAGCAACTGGAACCTGATATCAAAACCCACTATATGTCCTTCCTGGTTTATTGTATATAATTAAATACCACCAACTGTGCAAGCTTTGCATACCAGGGCATGGGATCAGTCATTCTCGACAATCCTTTTGTTGACTTCCTTAAGTCCCAGCTAAGAAGCCCTTGAGGGCTTCCCTGAACTGGGAGGAACTGATTACCATGGTAGAACTCTAGTGCCCAGGAATGCCCGCCAATTACCCCCTCCACCCCCACCCCCCATCATCTCCACCCAGTGCGCTTCATGGCACATGCACAGGGGAGCATCAGACAACAGACACACCAGGTGTATGCCTTGCCTCCAACTGCAGAAGAGGCCAGAGCACGGCCATGTGACTAGGAATGCATATTTCTATCACCATGCTAAGTAAGGTCGCTAGGCCTCCCTGTTAAATCCCCCTCTTTGCTCCCCTTCGGAGCCTGGACCTTGTCTAGTGTGTGGGCCCTGCTCTACCTAGGACCCAGGGGGACTGGGAGGCTGGTCTTCCAAATACCTCAGGCCTAGGCTGCTGTTTCAAACCACTTATCTCATGTAAAGCATTGCTAGAATTGGAGGTGTTTCAAAGGCAATGAAGAGCATATGAAAACAAATGATCTAATACAGAGAATGAATTCCTGGAGACTTAGTCACTGAGCAAGGAGGCAAAACAGACCTTGAGCGATGGTACACCTTGAGGTCCTTGAAAAGACATCTTCTCAAGGACCATAATTTATCCTTCTATCTTGGGAACACTATAAGCAATATTTGTCAAAAACAGATTTTACAGATTCTTAATATTTAGGGAACGAAAAGTTCCCTTTAAATCTCTTTATCAAATGTGTACATTTTCACATGCTTGCACACAGGTTATACCATGTTGCAAATATGGCCTACAATTGTGACAAAGTCATTTGATGAACAAGCAACATGAACACTATGACCTAGCCCCACAAAAATGCACAAAGACATCCATTTGGACATGATTTCAAGAGATCCATGCGCTCCAGGTGCTATTCACAGACATGGGGCTCAGAACTAGTGATGCTTGACCTCTCAGGGGATGTATAAGGATGTTATAGCCCTTTCCCACAAGAATAGATCGGTGTTGGTAAGTTGTCGGTCATACAGACACACTTCTATCCCCCATGGAATACGATGGAGGGGCAATTCCATTGACAAAAATCCTTTCTCATCCTTCCTCTCTGTTGATTCTCTTGATTGTGCAGCCCAAGCAATATTTACTTGCAAGTCCCTGATCCCAATAACTAACTCAACACAACAACATACGAATCACAAGTGTAGACCACAGTTATCTGTGCAGCCACTTAAGTAGCATCATCAAGACAACCCATGCAGAGAGATAGCAAAGGACAGAATCATCCAGAAGAGAGGAGGAGGCTGGATGTGGATACAAGAGGAGTTGGGGAAAGTTCATCTGTTGTCGAAAATTAGCAAGTACATCACTGACAGTGGAGGGCCAGATGTCCTGTTAAGAAATGTCCTACTTAAACAGCCTCAAAAAGTTGGCAGCTGTCCTCGTGGGAACCAACAGCAGGAGCAGCAGCTGTAATGAATGATTCGGAAGAGTCCTTTCTACACATCTGACTTCATCATGATCACGTCTCCCCTCTGCTCAAGTTCTTCTAGTAGTTTCTCACCTCACTGAGATGAAGAGCCCACAAGGCCTTCTCTCCAAACCTTCCCTCTCTGAGCTCAGCTACTCTGTGGCTCACTCCCACTCCAGCCACACTGCACCTGGAACATACCAGACATATGGCCCCAGGGCCTTTGCAGTTACTGTTTCCTCTGCCTAGGACTCTGTCCCTCAGATAACCTGCAGCTCGCTCGCGCTCTCTTCCTCTTACTTTTTACAGGTCTTTACTCAACCATCACCTTGTTAGAGAGGTTTTTCCTGATTAACCTTTTGAAAATTGCAACTCCCCATCTCCCTTTCTTACTTTACCTTTCTCTAGAGCACTTCTCACCATTTAACACACTATCTGATTTACTGATGGAAGAATTAGACCATAAAGAAAGCCGAGCACTGAAGAATTGATGCCTTCGAACTGCAGTGCTGGAGAAGACTCCTGAAGAGTTCCTTGGATAGCAAGGAGATCAAACCAGTCAATCCTAAAGGAAACCAACCCCTGAAGATTCACTAGAAGGACTGATACTGAAGCTGAAACTCAAATACTTTGGCCACCTGATGCGAAGAGCTGACTCGTTGGAAAAGACTCTGATGCTGGGAAAGATTGAGGGCAGGAGGAGAAGAGGTCAACAGAGAATGAGATGGTTGGATAGCATCATTGACTCAATGGACATGAGTTTGAGCAAGCTCTGGGAGACAGTGAAGGACAGAGAAGCCTGGAGTGCTGCAGTCCATGAGGTCACAAAGAGTTGGATATCACTAAGCGACTGAACAAATGAACAACAATAACAACAATCTGATTTACTTATCTTTTGCCCCCTCCAACAAGAATGTAAGTTTCATGTAGACAGAGATTTTGTGAGCTGTACTCTCTACCAAATGTTTGAGCAAGCTCTGGGAGACAGTGAAGGACAGAGAAGCCTGGAGTGCTGCAGTCCATGAGGTCACAAAGAGTTGGATATCACTAAGCAACTGAACAAATGAACAACAATAACAACAATCTGATTTACTTATCTTTTGCCCCCTCCAACAAGAATGTAAGTTTCATGTAGACAGAGATTTTGTGAGCTGTACTCTCTACCAAACAGGGTTGTTGAGGAGATTAAACGGAAGACACATAAAACACCTGAAAAGCACAGAGCATATAATAAGAATTATGTAAATATTTGCTATTATTTTATTTTTGTTTTAAACTCCATACAAACCTAATGAGTAGTTGGTATCATAATATGCATTTTTAAATTTTTTATTAAAAAATTTTAAAGTCTTTATTGAATTTGTTACAATATTGCTTCTGTTGTTTATGTTCTAGTTTTTTGATTTTGAGGCATGTGGGATCTTAGCTCCCTGAGCAGGGATTGAACCTGCACTCCCTGGATTGGAAGGTGAAGCCTTAACCACTGGACCAGCAGGGAAGTCCCTCTAATATCCATTTTACAGAAGTAAAGAGTTGGGGCTCAGTGTAACCTTGAGGTCATACACTAGTGGTTGGCAGAAGCAGGATTCAAACCCATCTGACTCTATGTTTTCTGCACTCACTTCCCTTATTCTGCTCTGGAAGTCCTGGGACAGAAGAAAGGGCAGAAATCCATTCATTCTGGAATAAGCTCCAAGACCAAGAAAGCTCCAGCCCAAGTAGGTGGGGATTAGGGGACCAGGTCTGCAGAATTCAGAAACATTTCTATTGCATGGATCTGAAATGGCGTGTGGCATTCTGTTTACTTCCTAACTTGACCAAAAAATGTAGCAGAGCCTGCCAATTAAAAAATGTTTTCATGACCCCAGAAAATCCGAGTATTGGAGACATTTACTTTAAACAGTCATTCCACCATAACAGGAAAGAGAGGCAGAGTAGAGGAGTTTATTATAACAGCTGCTTTCATACCCAAAACAAGGTTTGGCTGTTTTTGGCAGGTTGTACTGGAGTGGAGTTGGCAAGAGCAGACAGACTGTGTGAGTTTCCTTTCAAAAGATCATTTTGCTTCCTTAGAAAAACTCACGACTGGACTATCTAGCGTGAACTGCAGATGTGTGTTCCTTCTCTGCTCCTCTGTCCGCCCCGGGTTTCCACTCCACCTGGGCCGAAAAGGGGCATGAACTTCCAAATGCAGAGAGGGTGTGGGCTTTGAAGCTGCAAACACCTCCAGCTGCTTAACTCTGAAACTCAGTGTCCCTGTCCACAGGGCTATTACTAGAATCAGTGTGAGGCAAACGCAGCTCTGAGCACATTGCCAAGTACACAGGCAGCTATTATTACGATGCAGTTATTAGCATGACTTTACTATTTTTTAAATAAATTTATGTAATAATAAAAAAGCAATTACCCTCCAATTTTTAATGGGAGGATAATAGATTTAAAATATTGTGTTGGCTTCTGCCATACAGCAACATGAATCAGTCACAAGTATACACATGTCCCCTTCCTCTTGAACCTCCCTCCCACATCCTACCTTTTCCCACCCCTCTAGGTTGTTGCAAAGCATTGGTTTGAGTTCTCTGAGTCACACAACAGACTCCCACTGGCTACTTTCTATTCTGTAGTGCATGTTTCCATGCTCCTCTCTCCACTTGTCCCACCGTCTGCTTCCTCCCTGCCAGCACTGCCCATGGCCACAGTCTGTTCTCTACGTCTCTGTCTCCGCTGCTGCTAAGTCGCTTCAGTCATGTCCAACTCTGTAAATAGGTTCATCTGTACCACCTTTCTAGATTCCATATATACACATTAATATACCATATTTGTTTTTCTCTTTCTGACTTACTTCACTCTGTATAAGGGGCTCTAGGTTCATCCACTTCATTAGAACTAACTCAAGTGCACTCTTTTTTATGACTAATATTCCATTGTATATATGTATCACAACATCTTCATCCATTTATCTGTTGGTGGACATCCAGGTTGCTTCCATGTCTTATCTATTGTAAATAGTGCTGCAAAAAATGTTGGGGTACATATGTCTTGTTCAATTTTGGTTTCCTCAGGGTATATGCTAGTAGTGGGATTGTTGGTGAGAATGTAAATTGATACAGAAACCATGGAAGACAGTATGGAGATTCCTTAAAAAACTAGGAATAAAATTAGCGTGACTTTTAGTGTCTACAGTCTTGAGTCCTGATTTCTTCTGAGGACCCTCCTGAGGTATTCATTTTATGAAACATACACAATGTGAAACGCAACTCCTTTCCTGGGGGCTTTTAAAAAACACTATATATATTTTGTTTGTTTGTTTGACCAGGTCTTAGTTGCAGGATCTTTAGTTGCAGCATGCAGGATGTAGTTCCCTCACCAGGGGCCAAACCCTGACCCCATGCACTGGGAGCATGGAATCTTAGCCACTGGGTCATGAGGGAAGTTCTCTACTGCTGCTGCTGCTGCTAAGTTGCTTCAGTCGTGTCCGACTCTGTGCGACCCCATAGAGGGAAGCCCACCAGGCTACCCCGTCCCTGGGATTCTCCAGGCAAGAACACTGGAGTGGGTTGCCATTTCCTTCTACAATGCATGAAAGTGAAAAGTGAAAGGGAAGTCGCTCAGTCATGTCCGACTCTTAGTGACCCCATGGACTACAGCCTACCAGGCTCCTCCATCCATGGGATTTTCCAGGCAAGAGTACTGGAGTGGGGTGTCATTGCCTTCTCCAAAGTTCCCTACTAGGGGCTCTTGAAAAAGTGACTTATCTGCATCCCTTTCCCTTCAAAACTGCAAAGTGGACAAGAAGTGGAATGAAGACAGAGGCCAGGTTCCCCCTATAAGAGTCATTGCGCTTAGGGTCCAAGATGGGAGGAAAGAGAAGGGAGAGAAGGGGACTGGATGGCAGCCTGCAGGGCAGGGCTGCACTGGGGTTTATGCTGGAACTCTGACAGAAAGCCAAGGGCCCCTGGCTCCTAGGACCAGGGCCTTGCCAGGCTGTGCCTCTCACAACACGTGAGCACAGTAAACGACTGCAACCGTCCCAACACTAATGGCTTCCAGATGGCTGGGGAGCAAATAGCACAGGGCACGCTTGGCACATGTGAGTCCACGGGTCTGATGCTCATCATTCAGGCCAGTGACCCAAACTCAGAAAGAACCCATGTGACTCAGAATCAGACCTGCATGCAGCACACTTAGAGGCCGGAACAACAGCACGCGTTGGAGAATCCCAGGTAAGGGACACACACTCCATATCCTGCTTGGTCTCCAAGGGCACAGAAGCTGCCTCCCTCCGGCCATGCTTGTTTGGCGGTGTTTGAGTCTGAGACCCTCAGAGAGCACAGACCTTGGGGCATGAAGGAAATGGCCTCCCGCGGCATCTGGGAGCTTCGGGCTGGGTTGGGCTTGGGAACCATGCTCCAGGCGGGAAATCCTTGGCCATCGCTGGCAGCTTTGAAGACCTAGTTTTGATTTCAAAAGCCTTTACTCCTCTGTCTATTCAGAGCCTGAATTTGGAGCACTTGCCTTCCAAAAAAAGAGAAGGAAGTCTGTAAACAGCACAAGGGGCGTGGATTCCAAGGGGCACAACTGGCAGAGTAGGGGTGGGGAAGGTGAGTGAGTGGGTGGGATCTGAACTCCCTCCCCTCTGAGAGGGCCATGGTTAAATTCAGATGTTAAAACACCCTGGAGGGCCCCAGTTTGAGTTCTTTGAGTCACAGCAAATTTGCATTGGCTATGTATTTTACATGTGCTTCCAGGCAACTTTTTGTAACAACCAAGAGGGGTGGGATGAGGTGGGAAGGAGGTTCAAGAGGGAGGTGACAGATATATGCCTAGGGCTTCCCTGGTGACTCAGACAGGAAAGAATCCACCTGCAATGAGGGAGATGTGGGTTCAACCCCTGGGTTGGGAAGATCCCCTGGAGGAGGTTATGGCAACCCACTCCAGTACTCTTGCCTGGAAAATCTCCAGGGACAGAGGGAGCCTGGTGGGCTGCAGTCCATGGGGTCGCAGACAGTCAGACATGACTGAACTACTAGGCACAGCACACGGCTGTTCCATGTTGATGTATGGCAGAAGCCAACACAATATTGTAAAGCAATTATCCTTTAACTAAAAATAAACCAAAAAAAAAAAAAATCCCACAGCCCAAGTACCAGCTCAATCAAAGGAGAAGCTGTGATCATGCACGTCTGCAGCCCAAACCCCACATCCAGGGGTGATATTCCAAACATTTAATAAAGGTCCTGGTACGAGCACTCATCAGCAGGCAGGGATACCCCGGTGGCTCTCTTGGCTGAGTGTCTGCCCATCCTGAAGAGCCGTTTAAAAGACAGCATAGCAATTACTCGTGGGTGGAGCATCTCAGCACAGCCAACACGCTTTCCACTGCTGACTCGCAGTTGTCCCTGCTGGTGCTTTACCTGGAGGGTGACAGCTCCACGGTGGCCTGGTCACACAGGAGATGGGCTATATGCCCCAGTCGTGAATTAAAATAGGAAGAAGAGGGCGGGATGATTTGAGAGAATAGCATTGAAACATACATGAGCATATGTAAAACAGATAGCCAGTGGGCGTTTGATGTATGAAGATCTGTCACGACTTGGAGGGACAGGGTCAGCTGGGAAGGGGAGTTCACGATGGACACATGTTCACATGTACACCTCTGGCCGGTTCACACTGATGTATGGCAAAAACCATCGCAATATTGTACAGTAATTATCCTCCAATTAAAATAAAAATAAAAAAATAAAATAATAAAACAAAACTGTTACGAAAGCGGATGGGCAGAGGGCTATTTTAAGCTGCTCCTCTGTTGACTCTTGAGAGTCCCTTGGACTGCCAGGAGGTCCAACCAGTCTATCCTAAAGGAGATAAGTCCTGAGTGTTCATTGGAAGGACTGATGTTCAAGTTGAAACTCCAATACTCTGGCTACTTGATGGGAAGAGCTAACTCATTTGAAAAGACCCTGATGCTGGGAAAGATTAAGGGTAGGAGGGGAAGGGGACGACAGAGGATGAGATGGTTGGATAGCATCACCAACTCAATGGACATGAGTTTGGATAAACTCCAGGAGTTGATGATGGACAGGGAGGCCTGGCGTGCTGTGGTCCATGGGGTCACAAAGAGCTGGACATGACAGCAACTGAACTGAACTCAGTTTAAAGGAAATAATCGTAAGGACAAGTCCCAGGGCTCAGAGAGTATTCTCCCATCCCTGTGAAACTGGGTAAAAACCCCAAGCACACCATTTTGTGAACCAAAAGGCTTGAAGTGACTGCTGCAGGCCCTTGGGCTGGCTGAACACCACTGGGTCCTGCAGGGTATGACTGACGGGGGAGAGAGAATGAGGGCATTAAGTTCCCCACCTCCAGGAGCTGACACTGAGGTCCCGGCAACTAGCATCAGAGTCAGATGTGACCGGCTCCTACAATATTGCAATCTGCACTGCTCTCTACAGAGCCACTCTATGAGTACCAGCGGATGTGTCAAAAGAACGGGATTTGTCTTGTCCTTTTTTAAAAAAAATTATTTTAATTGGAGGCTAATTACTTTACAATATTACAGTGGTTTTTGCCAAACATCAACATGAATCAGCCATGGGAGCACATGTGTCCCCCATCCACAACCCCTCTCCCATGTCCCTCCCCATCCTATTCCCCAGGGTTATCCCAGTGCACCAGCCCTGAGCACCCTGTCTCATGCATTGAACCTGGACCGGCAACCCACTTCGCATATGATAATATACACATTTCAACTTTACCCTCTCAAATCATCTCACCCTTGCCTTCTCCCACAGAGTCCAAAAGTCTGTTCTTTACATCCATGTCTCTTTCGCTGTCTCTCATATAGGGTCATCATTATCATCTTTCTAAATTCCACATATATGTGGTAGTATACTGTATTGGTGATTTTCTTTCTGACTTACTTCACTCTGTATAATAGGCTGCAGTTTCATCTACCTCATTAGAACTGATTCAAATGCATTTTTAATAGCTGAGTAATACTCCATTGTGTATATGTACCACAGCTGTCTTATCCATTTGTCTGCCAATGGACATCTAGATTGTTTCCGTGTCCTGGCTACTATAAACAGTGCTACAGTGAACATTGGGGTATACACGTCTCTTTCAATTCTGGTTTCCTTGGTGTGTATGCCCAGCAGTGGGATTGCTGGGTCGTATGGCAGTTCTATTTCCAGTTTTTTAAGGAATCTCCACACTGTTCTCCATAGTGGCTGGACTAATTTGCATTCCCACCAACAGTGTAAGGGGGTTCCTTTTTCTCCACACCCTCTCCAGCATTTATTGTTGGTAGCATTTTTGATAGTAGCCATTCTGACTGGTGTGAGATGGTATCTCACTGTGGTTTTGATTTGCATTTCTCTGATAATGAGTGATGTTGAGCATCTTTTCATGTGTTTGTCTTGTCCTTTTTTTAAAAGTTATTTGTTTACTTTTGGCTGCCCCGGGTCTTTGATGCGTACTCAGGCCTTCCGTAGCTGTAGCAAGCAAGGGCAAGTCTAGTCGCAGTGTGTGGACTTCTCACCCCGGTGGCTTCTCTTGTTGCAGAGCACAGGCTCAACAGTTGTGGCCCACAGGCTTAGTTGCTCCAAGGCACATGGGATCTTCCTTCCTGGACCAGAGATCAAAACTGTGTCCCCTGCACTGGTAGGCAGATTCTTAACTACTGGATCACTGAGGGAAGTCCTGTCTTGTCTTTTCTACACCCCTCCAGACACCATGTGTTTCTTCTCAGTTGATTCTCCCCTTTCCTTTCCACTCCCAGACTGTCAGCCTCTCCATTCTCATCTTTCTCTCCCCCCTGCACCCCTCCCCTCACCCACCCTCCTCTGCGGTCCTGTTCATTCTGAGCTACTGTGCTTCTTCCTTCCTGTTCTTTCTTCCCACCAGTGCCCACAAGAACCTTACATTTAAACCATCAGTAAGCACCCTGCACACTCTTGGGTGAGTGCTGAGCAGCAACTTTCTCGGATGGTTCCAACAACTCCCTCGATTGGGGAGACAAGGGCCAGATGACTTGTTCAACCGCCTCATCACAATACTAGATTTTCCTTAGGAGGAAAAAGCTGCAACAAGCAGAAGGGCTCACTTCTTCCTGACCAGGTTCATGCAACCTACAAACTTCACAAAAGCTAAGGAAAAAAAAGTGGGGGGTGGAGGGAGCAAAAAGGAAAGGAAGAAAAGGAACAAAGAGCAGAAGAGAAAGACCCAACTTGAGCGATCACAACTCACTGAGGTCAAAGTTCAAACTACTAAAACTGTTTCTAATGTTCTGTTAAGTAGCGGCCTCTCAGTTCCTCTGACAAGTGATTGAGGAGGAGTGGTCTGCTCTCAAGGGGGCTCATGAATCTCCACGCGCGATGGTCCACACAGAGGGGAAGGTGGCGAAGCAGAGGTCAGACAGACGAGGGCTAGGTCATCCATCAACCCTGACGTGCAAGCGTGCCTGGGACAGCGGGTGGGACGGGAGCCATCTGGCAGCTTCCCTTCCAAGAGCAGATTCAGAAAGCACGCAAACCACAAAGGAGAAGATGAAGCTGTACTTCCGGAGGAAAAGCAGAGATATCTCCCCAATGCTGAGGTAAGAGTTTTATTTTATTTTTACTTTTCCAGTGATGAAGAAAAAAAAATCCTACTTCCCTCTGATTTGGGGTTATTTTTAGCATACATGCCTCAGTTTTGATGCCCCACAAGCCACGCCGTGTCTTTTCCCCAGCCTGAAACTTTTCAGAAGCTTCCCACCGTCTAGAGTATAAGACAAACAGGACATCGCGGTACCCAAGGCTTTCCAGGTGGGACCCCCACCCACCTCTTTGTCTTGTCTTCTTCCTGCGTTCTCGACTCAGACATCAGAGTACTTGCATCTTCCAGATCTCATATACTGCCGCACGCTGCTGTGATACACACGCTTCCCTCTGCCTGGAACGCCTTGCCCAATTTGCTTGCCTACCCACATCTTCCTCTCCCTCTGTGCGGGTGTGTGTGCGCAGTCCTGTCCGACTCTTTGCAACCCCATGGACTATAGCACTTAGGCTCCTCTGTCCACGGGACTTCCCAAGCAAGAAGACTGGAGTGGGCTGCCATTTCCTCTTGCTGGGAATCCTCCTGACTCAGAGATCAAACCTGCATCTCCTGCACTGGCAGGTGAATTCTTTACCACTGAGCCACCTGGGGAGCCCAAAACTCTAGCTCCTCTGTGAAGCCTGACTTCTAAGGGTTCCCTCTCCTGTACTCCACTGCACTTGAAAGCCACCTTTATTATCTCTCACTGTAATAGAGACAAGAACTGTATCATTTCATCCTTTTGTCACCAGCGTCTAGCCCACAGGAATTATCCCAAATGCTGCCAACTGTTCCCGTAGCCTTCATATGGATTCTACATGTATACACATTTAGTTACACACACAAACACATATGCATACATAGCCATCATCTGCATCTCTAAGGCTGCATGAACTTTCTGACCAGGACCCCAGATGGGCTGGACTGATGGAATGGCATGAGCAGTCTATCAGAAATCAAGTCTGAAACCTGGAAATGCATGGCTTCATGTGCTTGGAAACCTCATACACACAGGCAGCACCTTTCAACTCAGGTAGAGTCTACATGCTTTGCTGAGAGAGGAGAGCAAATCAGAGTGAGAGCAGAGGAATGGAGGTTCAAGGTCTTGTGCAGAGCCTCACAGCTGGACCCCTTTCAGCCTCCTGGGAAAATAGCCCCGGTCAGGTCATTCTACTTAAAGGGCCATTTACTATTACCATCCATTTAAATTCCATTTTTAATTAGCCCTTTCCCAAAGAGCCACAAACTGTCAAAATTGCTGGGTAAGCAGTCGAGACTTTTATAAATGTCAAAGCTGGTGGAACCAGCCTCAGAGAAAGGCAGGTAAGTGCAGGAAGGGATCCTTTGCATTCCAAAGCATGTGCAGAAAAGTGCAGAAGTGGGTATTCATATGCAAAGGGACTTTTAAAAACAGTCCATTGTATTGAGACACAATTCTCTCCAAAATGCTCCGTGCGTGTGTGCATGCTTTAAGTCACTTCAGTCGAGCTGGACTCTTTGCGGCCCTTTGGACTGTTGCCCACTAGGCTCCTCCCATCCATGGAATTCTGCAGGCAAGAATACTGGAAAGGGTTGCCATGCCCTCCTCCAGGGCTTCTTCCTGACCAGGTTTCAAAACTCCATCTCTTATGTCTCCCGCATTGGCAGGCAGGTTCTTTCCCACTAGCGCCACCTGGGAAGCCCCAGAATGCTCCATGTGCTGAGCAGTGCTTAGTCACTCAGTAGTGTCTGACCCTTTATGACCCCATGGACTGAAACCTGCCAGACTCCTCTGTCCATGGAATTCTCCAGGCAAGAATGCTGAAATAGGTTGTCATGCCCTCCTCCAGGGGATCTTCCCAACTGAGGGATCAAACCCAAGTCTCCAGCACTGCAGGAAGATTTTTTCCCAACTGAACCACTAGAGAAGCCCAAGAATATTGGAGTGGGTAGCCTACCCCTTCTCCCCAAGGGGGATCTTCCCCACCCAGGGGGATCTTCCCTACCCAGGACCAAACCGGATCTCCTGCATTGCAGGCAGGTTCTTTACCAGCTGAGCTACCAGGGAAGCCCCAAATGCTCCATAACAATCCTTAAATGCCAGTAAGTTTGGCATGAAACTGACAAGATGAGAAAGGAGTACCTGCATCTTGAATGCGCTGCAGTTTTGAAGTCTGGTTCTGTGTTCCATTAAAACAGTTCACCTCTCATCAGGAAAATACTTGCTGGATTTACAAATGTCAAGAACTCATAATTGGGCATGTTTAATGAACATAACAGGTCTGTGATCTTCCAGGGACCTAAAAAAGCTCTTTGCCACTCTGGGGGAAGACAGGGATACAATAATCCACAGTATACTCATACAGAGGTGGAACAGTATTTTTTATCACCATATACAGTATTCCACAGGTTAAAAAGACAATGCAGATAGCCAGAAGAGAAAATATTATTTCTAGGGCAAAATATATCTTTAAATGATCAAACATCTGCTTTGCAAATCACCTTGCCTGTTTCAAGTTGGGGACTACTTATATAAATCATTCAGACACACTCAGGGGGAAAAAAGAATCCCTTTTCTTTCTACTTTTCATGCACAGGGTCAAGAATATAGGATCAATTAGTTTCACAAGCATATGGTCTGACTTACTACCTTATAGAGCAAATTGCTCAAAGACAGGATGAGTGTCTTCTAAGTGTTCTGCATCTCATCACAGGGGAGTAGGTTTTCCTAACCTAGCAAGTGCATGGCTAGGTTAGAGGATTAAATATTTAAAAAGAAGCTGAAATTAAAGAAAGAGAATTCAGAATGACTGAAAGGCTGGAACTCCAGAGCAAGGCAACACAATGAAATGCAATAGGAGGTGGGCCTTCCTTAGTTCAGCATTATGGTGTGGTAGAAAGGGCATGACTCTCATTTTCATACTGACACATACTGATCAGGTACCTCTGAGTCCTCATTTTCCTCATCTGTAAAATGGGCACATCACAGGATTATTGTATAGGTTAAATAAGAGCATACATTGCCAGTGAATACCATGAATGTGGCACATATAGGTCAATGTTTTGCAGTTTCCATATAGTCAAATATATACAGTCCATATAGTCAAGGTTACAGTCTTTCCAGTAGTCATGTACAGATGTGAGAGGTGGACAATAAAGAGGGCAGGGTGCTGAAGTATTGATGCTTTTGAACTATGGTGTTGGAGAAGACTCTTGAGAGTCCCTTGGACTACATGGAGATCCAACCAGTCCATCCTAAAGGAAATCAGCCCTGAACAGTCATTGGAAGGACTGATGCTGAAGCTGAAGCTCCAATACTTTGGACACCTGATGTGAAGAGCTGACACATTGGAAAAGCCTCTGATGCTGGGAAAGGTTGAGGGCAGGAGGAGAAGGGAGTGACAGGATGAGATGGTTGGCTGGCATCACCGACTTGATGGACATGAGTTTGAGCAAACTCTGGGAGACAGTGGAGGGCAGGGAAGCCTGGCATGCTGCAGTCTGTGGGGTTGCAAAGAGTCGGACATGACTTGGCAGCTGAACAACAACACTGCAGTTTCCTCTTTTTCTCTCCTTTTAAAATGCAATTCATCTTTGGAGGTGTCTGCAGAGAGCATGCTTTTTGGTCTGTGGCTCCATGCTGCACGTTTTACAAGACAGTCCCCACATGGGAAGTCTGTGGTTCTTCCAGTACTGCCTCTGGACTCACAGGAAAGTCTGGCTAATTCTGGAGTCCAGGATGGGGCAGCTCGATGCTGTAGCACACATAAGCCACATCCTCCCACCTAGCCTTTATCAGTATCAAAAGTGAATTTTTAATTGGAAAAAAAGCACAATTGCCAAAATATAAGATTGGGGTAATGCCTTAAAAATAAAAAGAGCTTGGGATTTAAGTGTATAGCAAATTCACCATGCACCAAACGATGCTGCTCAAGTGTCATACGTGGTGTGATAGAGGTGGGGGAGGGGAGTGATCTCTCAGGATGGAGACATACATCCTCCTGCATCCCATGTCCCCAGATGTCTTGTGATGACATCCCAGACAGTGAAATTATCTGCCAGAAACATGACAAATAAAACACAAAAACATGAGCTCAGCAAGCTCACTGTGAAACTTAAGTCATGATCATACTGGTTTTGTATCAGTGTACAAAACTTCCGGATGAAAAATCTAAAACTCAAGAAACAAGTATGAGTTTCAGCTTATTGGAGAGACCCACCCATTCAACAACAGGCTACAGCCTCTCCTTGACCCTCACCACCCTCCCGCCTCCTCATCCTTTCTCTGCACTCAGCCTGGGAGCCAGCAATGCCTCTGGTTGGCACAGACTCCAGAGCAGTGGTTCTCAATCTCGGCTACATTTGGGATTTTCCCAGAAGTTTATACTCATCTTGGGGCTTAGGGCAAACCCCAGGTCAATGAAGCCAGCATCTCCAAGTTTGGGGTGGGGAGACAGGCGTTGTCCAGGTGATTGCTACATGCAGCCAAGGTTGACAATAGCTGCTCCAGAAGCCCAGTCCCATTACAACCTGGTACCATTTGGGGGCCGCAAACCTGTACTTCTCCTGTGGCTCAGACGGTAAAGACTGCCTGCAGTGCAAGAGACCCGAGTTCGATTCCTGGGTCAGGAAGATCCCCTGGAGAAGGGAATGGCTACCCACTCCATTTTCTTGCCTGGAGAATTCCATGGATAGAGGAGCCTGTTGGGCTACCGTCCATGGGGTCATAAAGAGTCAGAGATGTCTGAGTGACTAACACTTTCACTTTCACCACCTCTGGGCCACAAACCTGAGGAAGGTTGCTGAGTTAGGAGCCTGTTCAGACAGGAGAGGTCAGAATGGTGAAGAGTCTGACCTCCGACAGAAGCACAACCTGCAAAGAACACCAAGTCAGGTGCTTAAAATACCCAAGGTCCTGTCAAGTGTAAGAGGAAATGATTCCGTTCTGTTTTCTCTGCATTGCTATCAAAGTATATGAACTAGAGAGAGAGAATTGGATTTCAGCTTAAACTCCATAGAACGTTTGTGTAAGAACACTGCAAAGACTACCTAACAACCTGTCCCTGCACAGGTGAGAGCTCAGACTACGGTGAAGCCTACTGGGCAGAGATTCTACAAAAATCAGGCATGGAATGGGGGTTAGGACAGGTGACCCTTCAGGTCTGCCATAACACTGTGATCCCAGGTGTCTTTGATTCCAAGGGCTCAATGGCTAATATCAGACTAAATCATCAACTTTTGCAAAGTGAAGGGGAAAATATTAACACAAGTGAAATCCATTATAAACCTTGCAAGCATGCATGCTAAGTTGCTTCGGTCATGTCAACTCTTTAGACTGTAGCCTGCCAGGCTCCTCCGACCTTCGGGGTCTCCAGGCAAGAATAGTGGAGTGGGATGCCATGCCCTCCTCCAGGGGATCATACAGGCCCAGGAATTGAACCCTCATCTCTTATGTCTCCTGCATTGGCAGGTGGATTCTTTTCCACTAGTGCCACCCGTGAAGCTCATTATAAAACTTACCAAATGGATAAACATGAGTGGACTGGGACTTAGGAATAAACCCCAGAAGACTGAAATGCCCAGGAGTCCCTTCCACAATACCACACAGTTCATTCCAACAGTGGGAAATAGAGCAGTAAGAGGCAGCTGAATGGCCATGCTGTGGCAGCCCTCTGGGGGGGCTCTCTGCTGATTTAAGAAGACGGACACTCAAGAGGAGACCCCTGCTGTTTATATGGTTGTCCAAGTTAATTATTCCTATATTTTCAGATGAAATGAATGGTAATCTGTTTATCTAGGTCAACTATTTGGAGTTGTCTTTGTCCCTTGACGGTCGTACAAAAATACATAGTGCTGTCCTTTTGGGCATTATAAGGAAAGATCAGGTTAAAAAAAAAAGTAGCCGCTTCTTTATAGGTTCAACACAGTAAGCCCTTATTTCTGAAGTACTCTAATTAGATCCAACTCTAAACAAGTGGTTTAAAAGGGATTTAAAAAAAGACAAAAGAAATTCTGAACGCCTGCCATATTTTTGTCTTGAGTTTATACATATGTTTCCCCATAGAGATAATGAAAGTCTGGCCTCTGCAACCATTCCTAAGAGTAGTAACTACCTCTGCACAAGAGAAAAAAAGTGCACAGAGCTACTGCAGATGGCTAATCAAGTGCTGTTTGGTTACCAGAACAAAGAAGAGAGTCAAAGTAAAGAAAGAAACTTTATATATCACAACATTGCTGCTGCTGCTAAATTGCATCAGTTGTGTTGGACTCTGTGTGACCCCATAGCCGGCAGCCCACCAGGCTCTTCTGTCCCTGGGATTCTCCAGGCAAGAATACTGGAGTGGGTTGCCATTTCCTTCTCCAATATCACAACATACATGTGATATATAATATACACAATATGCATGCTCAATCATGTCTGACTCTTTGCGACCCCATGGACTGAAGCCCGCCAGCCTCCTCCGTCCGTGGGATTTTCCAGGCAAGAATATTGGAGTGAGTTGCCATGCCTTCCTCCAGGGGATTTTCCTGACCCAGGAATCAAACCAGCATTTCCTTCCTCTCCTGCACTGGCAGGAAGATTATTGTTGAACCACCTGGGAAGCATGGGAGGATATGATTTTTCTCTGCAAAATAAATAAAAATCTTCGGAAGAGTAAGGTGGTGCTGAGCGGCATGAAGAAGCTCACCAAGGAGAAAGGATTATCAGGGAATCTGCTGTGCGGGTGGGGTGGGAGAAGAGGAGAACGCCAGGCTCTGGTTTGGCCTTTGAAGGATGGGGCTTCAGGGAACTACAGACTCACTGATCAGTCAAAGTTACAAACTTCCCTTAGCCTTTGTTTCTTTGAGTCACTTGTACTAACAAGACCCAGTGTCTGTAACATTACTGAGAACTAACTATGCAAGGCATCTGCCAAACACCGGCCCGCAGCAGTGACTGGAAGACATAGTTGCTGTCTGGGAATCTCAGAGAAATATGCAGTACAACCTCTGCACTCAGCCAGCAGCATCAGCATCATCCAAAGCTTGCTAGAGGCAGAACCATGGGCTTCTCCCTAGACCTACTGAATCAGAATTTGCACAGAACAAGATACTTAGGTGAGTCTTGTGCTCATGAAGGGCTTCCCTGGTGGCTCAGAGGTTAAAGCGCTTGCCTTCGATGCAGGAGACCCGGGTTCAATCCCTGGGTTGGGAAGATCCCCTGGAGAAGGAAATGGCAGTCCACTCCAGTATTCTTGCCTGGAGAATCCCATGGACAGAGAAGCCTAGCAGGTTACAGTCCACGGGGTCGCAAAGAGTCAGACACGACTGAGCGACTGCAACTCACCTCACCTCACCTGTGCTCATGAATGTTGGAGAAGCACTTCAATAAGAAGACTTTGGGTTTGTATTTCATTTAAATTATTTTTAATGAAGACTATGTTTTAGATATGGGTTCAATCCCTGGGTTGGGAAGATCCCCTGGAGAAGGAAATGGCAGTCCACTCCAGTATTCTTGCCTGGAGAATCCCATGGACAGAGAAGCCTAGCAGGTTACAGTCCACGGGGTCGCAAAGAGTCGGACACGACTGAGCGACTGCAACTCACCTCACCTCACCTGTGCTCATGAATGTTGGAGAAGCACTTCAATAAGAAGACTTTGGGTTTGTATTTCATTTAAATTATTTTTAATGAAGACTATGTTTTAGATAAATTTTAAGTTCACAGTGAAATTGAAGGGAAGGGACAGAGATTTTCCACGTACTTCCATGTACACCCCTCTACATGCACAGTCTTCCCCACTCTCAACATCCCCCACCAGTTGTACATTGGCTACAACTGATGAACCTGCATTGACAGGTCATCACCCAAAGTCCGTAGTTCACATTTGAGTTCATTCTTGGGACTGTACATTATGTGGTTTGGACAAATGTATAATGACCTGTGGGGCTTCCCTAATGGCTCAGCGATAAAGAATCTGCCTGTAGTGGAGGAGACATGGGTTCAATCCCTGGGTCAGGAAGATCTCCTAGAGAAGGAACTGGCAACCCACTCCAGCATTTTTGCCTGGAAATTCCATAGAGAGAGGAGCCTGGCAGGCTACGGTCCATGGGGTTGCAAAGAGTACACACATAATCACCTGTATCATTATTATGGTATCACACAGAGTAGTTTCACTGCTCTAAAAATCCCCTGCTCTATTCATTTTTCTCTCCCCTCAAGCCCTGGCCATCATGGATCTTCTCACCATCTCCATAGTTTTGCCTTTTCCAGACTTTCTGGAATCATACAGTATATAGCCCTTTCTCGATAGCGTCTTTCACTTAGTCATGTGCATTTAAGCTTTCTTCCATGTCTTTTAAGGACTTAACAGTTTATTTCTTTATTGTGCTGAAGAGTATTCCATCATCTGCTGCTACCACAGTTTATTTATTCATTCACCTACTGAAGGACATCTTGGTTGCTTCCAACTTTTGGAAACTGTGAATAAAAATGATATAAACACTCACGTGTACGTTTTTGAGTGGACATGGTTTTTAACTCCTTTGGGTAAATACCAAAGACTGTGATTGCTGAATCGTATGGTAAGAGTAGTATGTTTAGTTTAATAAGAATAACCTCTTATCTTTCAGATGCAAAGCTGAGGTTCAGTAAAGTTATGGAACTTATCCAAAGTTACGTCGTGAATTTATGGCAGCCAGGCCTCGAACATGCATTTCTTTTTAAACATTTATTTTGATTTATTTGCTGTGCTGCATCTTAGTTACGGCACACAGGCTCGTCAGTCTTCATTGCAGCATTCAGCCTGTCGTTCCCTGACCAGAGATCAAACCTGAGCCTCCTTCACTGAGAGCATGATGTCTAAGCCACCAGGCCATCAGGGAAGTCTTTAGAACAAGCATTTCTTGATGCTTCATCTGGAAATACAACTGTGGTGGGAAAGAATGGATATGGGAATGAGGGAGACTTGAATTAGGAAGCTCTGTGCCTCAGTTTCCTCACCTGTGGACACTAAGATGCTTATATTTCCCTCGTTGTTGTTCAGTTGCTAAGTCATATCCAATGCTTTTGGACCCCATGGACTAGAGTGTGCCAGGCTGCCCTATCCTTCACTATCCCTCGGAGCTGCCTACAATTCAGGAGACCCAGCTTCAATCCTTGGGTTGGGAAGATCCCCTAGAGATGGAAATGGCAACCCACTCCAGTATTCTTGCTTGGAAAATTCCAGGCTCCCACAGAGGAGCCTGGTGGGCTATAGTCCATGGGGCTGTCAAGAGTTGGACACAACTGAGCAACTGTATTTCCCTAGCAGTGTAATGGTGAGGATTCAGTGAAATAACGTAGCTGAACATGCCCCCAGGTGCTCAACAAATTTAACTTTCAAAATTGTTTTCTGTTCCTATCAGCACCTTCAAGGGACCCAGCACACGGGGAAGAGACGAGGTGTGTACCTGACTCAGGCTGGGGCTTCTCCACGTAGAAAGGAGTTTTCCTGGACAAAGACTGTAGAACTTCGTCTGCTGCAGGGTGGGTGGCACAGAGCTGCCCCTGTTGTTCAAGACTGGAGTCTATGCTTTATATAGATCCCCGGGTGCCCCAGCCCTGGTTTCTAACAGTGACATGCTCGGTTTTTGACAGATTAATTGGTAGAGTTGTCCGTACAGCTGCCCTTTACTGCTAATAAACTTGGGTCCCTGTGAGCTGTGGCCTTAATGATTTGTTATTTCTTTTTCCAAGATGGATAAAGTGTGTCCTTCTTTAAGCTGGTATTTTCTTATATCAGGACACAAAACTGAAGAGCACACTGAGGAATTGATCATGTAGCAGTGATTAGAAGGGGTGCCTTCCTAAACGTATAAAAAAGGAACTGAGGCTCCAGTACCCAATGAAGGAAAGTTACATGGCTCAAAATAGCCTGGAGTTAAAATTACTCTCCGGTCCTCTCCACCATTCTATGCAAAATGAAGAACTCTCTCACCCGAAGGAAATAAAAAAGGACATTAAGGTTGCTAATGCCCAGCTCCAAATAAAAAAAAAATGGACATTAAGAATGATAACTGGACCTTAAGGATGATAACACCCAGCTCCCAGCCAGTCCAGCCTCTGGCCAATCTCCAGAATTCCTTGCCCTAGCCGTTAAAGAGATAACTACTCCGAATAACCCTGGAGAAGAATAGGCCCCCTTAAGACAGTAGACGTCCACATACATGCCTGTATATACTTTTTCTTTCCTTGTGTTACTGCAGCAGCTCACTAATCAGACTGCTGCTCCTTCTCGCCTCATTAAAGGCGATCTGTTCCTGTAAAGTGCCAGTCTCATTCTTTTCCCGAACCTCGCCTTCTCTAACTCCCTTACCCTACGTACTTCCTGCCTTTTCTTTATCCCCTCACCCTCTTTTTCTCTCCATGCCCCCAAATCCATGCTTAATGGCAAGAGGCAGAGAAACTTCTGGTTCTAGGCTAAGTCTCATGAGGAAATTCCCACCAGTAAAGCAGTGTGATTTCTTTTCTTTAAATGTTTGAAGGCTTTTGCACCACAAAGCAGGCTTCCCAGGTGCCTCAGAGGTAAAGAATCCACCTGCCAATGCAGAGGATGCAAGTTCTATTCCTGGGTCAGGAAGATTCCCCAGAGGAGGAAATGGCAACCAACTCCAGTGTTCTTGCCTGGGAAATCCCATGGACAGAGCAGCCTAGCGCATTATAGTCTATGGGGTCACAGAAGAATCAGACATGACTTAGTGACTTAACAGCAATAAATGCTATAGTGCAATGTCTTGGTGATGTTTTCCTATGTCATAATGAAGAACTGATTAATCTCTCATGGCACCGTTAATTCCGATACAATCATATATGTATTTTCACAGATCTTAAAAATAAATAATGTGCTCTAGGAAATTTCAGACTCTGCTGAAAAGTATTTACAGAGTTAAGTAAAGTTCATTTTGATGAGTATAACCACAGTACAAACCATGTGTAATTTTTAAAAGCTTTACTATCTTGTTGGGTTTATTGGTGTTTCTCCTTACATGTGACAAAAGTAATGTCCTATAAAGCAAGAGTCTGCTGACATTTTATCCTACCAAGAAATAATCAGTTCAGCTAATTATTAGCCCTCTCCAACTTCAGGGATCCAGGGAAATCAAAGGAAAATTTAACCCACGGGGAACAAAAGGTCTGCTTTAGCCAAGAGCTTCAGTATCTTCTCCACCAAATATAATAGTGCATCAGATCTGGGTTAGGCAGATGGACATGAGTTTTGCCTTCTTCCACTCTACCTTCTAGTCAAGCGACTAATGACCTGTAAAACAGTCTCAACTGGACACCAGGAGGCATAAGGAACAAAAAAGAACTTGGTAATAAGCCATCCACGTAATTAGTCCTTGAAACAAAAAGAATCAAGCTTAAATGGTAAGTTTTAAGGCTGTTAGTAACTCTCAGCTTCCACAATGGCAAGACCCAGTAAACTACTTATTATACTATTTTATTATAGTCAAACACCACCTCCCTTTAAATAGAGGCCTTGTAAAATTGAGCTAGATTGATGTCTTAATCAGAGTTATCTGTGTAATCTCTAACTCCCATCAGCCTAATTGGATCATCGGCAATGGCTCTTTTGGCCATTAGTCTTAATTAGCATGGCGCCACCTTACTGCGCATGAGCACATGGCTTCCAAGTGGGCGCACGCCTCACCCACCGGCCTCTTTATAGAGAGTCATTCAGAGTTTTTGTATGTCTGTGAGTCTCCCCAAATGCCAACCACACATCCAGCGAAGTTCGTAAACCCCAGTCTAAATACGCTTAAGTCATTTCATTAACTACATGTGGCCACTCAAGTCGGTTGGTTATAGACATGGGCTATTCCTGCCAAGTAATTAATGTGACATTAAAACTGTCTTTTGCCACAAAATCTGACTTCAGGGACACTTGAAGAGGAGTCGACACATCAGCAGCTGCCATAACTGACTGTGCCTATAAAATTCTCGCTTACCTTTGCCCCCGCCCCTTTTTTCGGCCAGGGCCGGAGGGTGGGGAGTGGGGCAAAGAACACTTGGCAAAGCATACACCTCCCCTCCCCAAACCGGGGTCAGCTTTGTCTACGTTTGCAAGTTTAAATAAGTACAAGTTTATCCTTGGAGTCCTCCTGCCCCTCTCTCTGCATTGCCATTCTTTCTCGTGAGCATCCTTTCCTACATTTCCATGTGCTTGCTTGACAGCAACTAAAAATTTCTCACACAGAACCCTCCTTCCCAAATCTCCTTGGTTTCAAGAACCTCCTTCTCAGACAGCAAACACTCCCTCTCCAGGACAGTGTGTAAGCCAGGTGTTAGAAGGAAAGTAACCTGATGGCATTATTCACAATTTAGTGTGAACATGAACTAACTCACCACAACTCCCCTAAGGTTATCACCAGTTGAGAAGATGAGCTTACAGTTATCCTTGCATTTATACTGATAGACTTTCAATCAGTATAATTTGGAAAGGAACTTATTTTAGGGAGAACTAGGAAAGAATGTTTGAAAAGCAAGATCCACTTTGCACACACCCATACACACATAGAACCATGCTACAGAATACTATACAGCCAATTTTTTTAAAAATGAGATAGTGCTATGGATACTCAGTGGTATCCTGCCTGACAATGCCAGGGACATGAGTTTGATCCCTGGGTCAGGAAGATCCCCCAGAGAAAGAAATGGCAACCCGCACCGGTATTCTTGCCTGGAAATCCCATGGACAGAGGAGCCTGGCAGGCTACAGTCCATAAGCGACTAAACAATAACAACACAGATACTAAAATGAAAATTCTCCAAAATACTGTAACAGTAAGCTCACTTTGAGTTTCTTAAACTCAACCACAAGTCACAAAGTCATCCCTGGTCTTCCTCCACTAATTTGGAATAATCTTCCCCTTCCCCTCCTTGCTCCTGCAGAGAATCACACTTGCTCAGTGCCACCCACAGACTCAAGCCTGAAGAATGGAGCTGGAAACTTGGCATGGTATTGTAGTTCTGAAAAATTGCTAATCCCCAAGTCCAGCCAATGGATGTGGAAATCTCATTCGCGGTCGGAATTACACTCACAGATCAAGCCACAAATGCAAGTTCATTTTCTGCCATGATATCCACAAACCTCCTCTACAGCTTTCTGATGAGTGGCTTCTCAGTGAATGGGCCAAGATAAGCTCCCAATAGATTTTTTTTCTGTTACACTAAAAGCACAAATAAAAACAAAACAGTGAGTGAACACACTGCCAGACACTTATTTCTTAGATGTCACCTCAACCTAGGGCAGTTTCCAGGATCCAGAAGTACTTTGCCAAGCAAGGGTTCGACCCTGCTCCCAAGCGTGCTCCCAGTCACGCCTGCATTTTCCAAGAGCAGGCCTCAGGTGCTCCCGAAATCTGGGAAGGGAAGTGAGTCCTGCTACCCACACGCTGGTTTGTTTTGGAAGTAGACATGGCCTGTACCTCCCCCCGCCACGCCCCCACCAAGAGCTATTTTTGAAAAAGCAGCAAGATGAGAAACTTGAATTGGAATTTTTCAAAGTAAAAACCACTCTCTGGGACTCAGATGTTTTCAGAGATATTCCATTAACTATCTCCTGGCACTAAGGATGATTCAGCAAAAATGATTCTTTTCTGTGCTTAAAGATTAGAAAGACAACAGAGGTATGGATTCCTGGGGTGCACACACTGTAATCTCCACAAGGGAAGAAGGCTCTGCTTTCCTGATGCTTTTATTACTATCTAGTAGCATGTCTCATGAGGCCCGGAGACATTGCACTGGTGGGACAGACACAGGCCCCAGGGCAGCAAACTGGTGTTTGTCAGGAAGTAGCTGTGCGGTGGGCTGTGGCAGCTGTGCCCACAGGGTACTTGGTTCACTCTCTTCTTTCACTCTGTTTTCTTTCTTTTTTAAACCTGAATTTCCAGTTGTACTGCAAAGCAGATTCCAAACAGTGCCTTTCCCAAACCAGGCAACCTCAAGGTTAGCTGTCAAAGGGTGTTGTTCCCATCGAATTAACATAAACGCTTTAACAAATTCAGGAGTTTGGAGAGAAGCAGGCTCTTTGCTGAGCAGCTGTTTTTATCTTGTAGAATCAGTGAACTCTCAAGTTTTGAACTGAAAGAGCCTTGGAAATGATGTATTCTCTCATTAGGGGAATGTGTGTCGGTAACAAATGCAAAGAGGGAGTGGTCATGTGTATGCCCTAACTGAGACCAGAAAAGGCATTCTAGAACACCGCACCCTGATCAGTTTGGGGATAGGGTGCTTTGGGGAACCTCTGGCAAGTAACTATGAGAAGTGTCTCAGTTTCTCAGGGAATATATAACATCTTGAGTTACCTGGTCTGCATGTACCAATCTGAGACTTGCAATCTCCTCCCTGGTTATAAATTGAGGATATTTGGAGCTACATTGAGATTTTTGAGCTCTTGTGACTCTCTAGTGTTAAGTATTTTGTTGCTCGGGAGGAGAGTGCTGTCTTTTGGGATATTAGCTTACAATTTAATGTGTTGTATCAGCACCAGTGTCCATGTCTGAAATTTACCCCCTCCTGTGCGTAGCTCAGTCGGTAAAGCATCTGCCTGCAATGAGGAAGACCTGGTTTCAATTCCTGGGTCACGAAGATCCCCTGGAGAAGGAAATGGCAACCCACTCCAGTATTCTTGCCTGGAGAATTCCATGGACAGAGAAGTCTGGCGGGCTGCAGTTCGTGGATTGTGAGAGTCGGACACGACTTAGCGCTATCTTTCCTTCTTTGTATTTTCAGGGAAAAATAAGTGAAAACAGTCTATATCCACAAATTCTTCACTGTACACCAAAGTAACTAGATGCAAGTTAGCTCTTAAAATGGTCAATGAAAAAAACAGTCAGGAGGTGGCAATACCTGAGTAGAGTATTCCAAAAAGTAATTGTTATAACATACAAAGTTCAAATTCATCCTTATATTTACAATGAGTAAGTTAGCTTTGAGGAGCTTTAGTCACTGAATACCAACAAGTAAGACTAGTTTCTACAATAGCTGTGAAACTGCTCTTCCATTTACTGAGAATATACACATCCACAGACTCATATATAGCAACATGTATGAAAACTAAGATCATGGCATCTGGTTCCATCACTTCATGGGAAATAGATGGGGAAACAGTGGAAACAGTGTCAGACTATATTTTGGGGGCCTCCAAAATCAATGCAGATGGTGATTGCAGCCATGAAATCAAAAGACGCTTATCCCTTGGAAGAAAAGTTATGACCAACCTAAACAGCATATTCAAAAGCAGAGACACTACTTTGCCAACAAAGGTCCATCTAGTCAAGGCTATGGTTTTTCCAGTGGTCATGTATGGATGTGAGAGTTGGAGTATAAAGAAAGCTGAGCGCCGAAGAATTGATGCTTTTGAACTGTGGTGTTGGAGAAGACTCTTGAGAGTCCCTTGGACTGCATGGAGATCCAACCAGTCCATCCTAAAGGAGATCAGTCTTGGGTGTTCACTGGAAGGACTGATGCTGAAGCCAAAACTCCAGTACTTTGGCCACCTGATGTGAAGAGTTGACTCATTAGAAAAGACCCTGATGCTGGGAGGGATTGGGGGCAGGGGGAGAAGGGGAGGACAGAGGATGAGATGGCTGGATGGCATCACAGACTCGATAGACATGAGTTTGGGTAAACTCTGGGAGTTGGTGATGGACAGGAAGGCCTGGCGTGCTGTCATTCATGGGTCGCAAAGAGTCAAACACGACTGAGTGACTGAACTGAACTGAACTTATGTATGTTTGGTAAACAGAAGAGTGAAAGAATAAATCCTTGGATTGTCTCTGGCCAGTGTATTTGTTGTTTTTCAGTTGCTAAGTCATGTCTGACTCTGCAATCCCATGGACTGTAGGATATCAGGCTTTTCTCTCCTCCACTATTTCCCAGAGTTTGCTCAGATTCATGTCTGTTGAGTCCGTGATGCTACCTAACCATCTTATATTCTGCCACTCCCTTCTCCTTTTGCCTTCAATTTGGGGCAATGTATAGGGTCCAGGGGAGAAGCAATGGCACCCCACTCTAGTACTCTTGCCTGGAAGGCTGCAGTCCATGGCATCGCTGAGGGTCTGACATGACTGAGCAACTTCACTTTCATTTTCACTTTCATGCATTGGAGAAGGAAATGGCAACCCACTCCAGTGTTCTTGCCTGGAAAATCCCAGGGACAGGGGAGCCTGGTGGGCTGCAGTCTATGGGGTCACACAGAGTCGGCCACGACTGAAGTGACTTAGCAGCAGCAGCATGAGGTCCAGGAACTAGAGAATACTCATCCTCCCATGAACACAAGAATTCCTTTAGCATCCCTGCCTCAGGAGCTGATTTTCTGAGTTAACTGCAGGGAGCCTTCCACACCTACAGTCTTCGGAATTTTTCTCAACAGTCACTACTCCAGCCCGGGGGCTGCTGAGTGTGGTTATCATGACCTACAACTCACTGATCCCAAAGGGTAAGTCTGATCGGCCTGGGAGGGTAGAAAAATAACTAAGACACAGGTTACCATCCTGGTTCTCCCCTCCTCCCCCCACATCCATGCCAATTTGATCAAACCTCAGTTTTCCCATCTATCTGATGGGATAATCATACCAGTCCTGCTCAAGGGTTTCAAGCAATTCAAATTATATATGGGATGGGAATGATGGGAATGCATTTTAAAAGTTGTACAATGCCATGTAAATATGTGGGATTGATTTATGTTTGGTGAAATTTACACTTTTAGCTTTGATCCCATTTGGTGAATGCCATAGGCCTGAGACCAAAGCAACACACACACACCAGTCTCTTGGACCTAAGTTTGCACGCGTGTGCGCACAGCTGACTTTTTGCAACCCTATGGACTGCAGCCTGCCAGGCTCCTCTGTCCATAGAATTCTCCAGGCAAGAATACTAGCCATTTCCTTCTCCAGGGGACCTTTTTGACCCAGGGATCAAAGCTGTGTCTCCTGCATCTCCCGTATCAGCAGGCAGATCCTTTTATCACTCAGCCACCTGGGAAGTCTCAGACCTGGGTTTGTGCTTCACACAATTACTTCAGCTGCTAAAGAAAAGAACCAAATCACAAAAGATGGTCAACTTACAGCTTTACTTCTGTAATGTGAAGACTCTTTATGGCACTGTCTTCAACCCAGATTCACGGCAAGACACAAGCCAGCAGGTCAAGGAACTAATTTAGCAACCCAGCCCTAATTCCACGTCAGCTGGAGCTGAGCCATGGGATTGCACTATTAGTTCCAGATAACCAATTACTTTCTTTCCATGATTAAACATCTTTGGAAAAATGTTGTTTTTCTTTGTTACATAACCTGAAGTTCAAATTCTTTTGTTCTTCAGGTCTCTGCCAGTGAATGGAAGCTCAACTTCACTGCTATCCAACACTTTTTAAGAGCTCTGTTGTAAGAAATAATATTCACGGATGATTGCCTAAAAGATATGAAGAACTTCAGTTTCTCCCAGTACCCTCAATTGTATCCACACAGCAAGCCAAACCATCCGAAAGCTGCAGGCTTAGGCTGATCGCTCTGGCCCCATGCTCAGCGGATTTTACTGAATTACACTTTGGCAGCATGCCATTGGCTTGCATCGAGGGACATTACAAGAAACAGTCCTATAAAAATTGCTAGTATAGGGAAGATATTTCCACCGTATCCACACACTGAGCCTTTGATGAGAATCAATGGAGAAATTTCCCTTGGCTCTTAGTTCTAGCAAAAGCCTGTTTCTTTTGAGCAACTGGCTTTGTTCCATGCGTGCAGCAAAGTTCACATTTCCCTTTTTGCTTTGGCATCTAGGAAGCTCAGAGTCAAGTTTCTGTCCCACTCCTAACAACTAGCCATATGTACGTTTATATGAACTAACTGTTCATGGTCTTGTTTTTCATCCCTTACCTTTTCCTCACTTTAATTTCTTCTCTATGGAAAGTGTATTTGGATGAGCTCCCCTGAATCTTTTTGAGAGCAAATGTGTATTGAACGTGTTATGCATTGGCCATGCAGAACACTCTTCCAGACCCCAATCTGCCTTTTCAGCCTTGTCTTTGGCCACTTTCTTCCCTGAATCTCAGCTTCAGTCGCTCTCATCCATATCACGCCTTCACTATGCTGTGCTGTGTCACATTGTTCTACACCTGCCTTTGCAGGTCCCCTGCCTGGAATACCCTGTCTGTCTCTTGCGCTTAATCACTCAGCTGTTCTGCCTCTTTGTGACCTCATGGACTATAGCCCACCAGGCTCCTCTGACTATGGGATTTTTCAGGCAAGAAATGCTGGAGTGGGTTGCCATTTCCTTCTTCAGGGGATCTTCCCAACCCAGGGATTGAAGCTGTGTCTCCTATGTCTCCTGCATTGCAGGCAGATTCTTAATCCACTGAACCATCTGGGTAGCTCTCCATCATTAGTCAATCAAAATCCTGTCTCTTAGTCAAGCGAAATCCTGGCAGAATGCAGAGTTTCCCATCTCTGCTTCTGTACAGCTTTTCATCCACACCAGCAGCATAGCACACCCATTAAACAGTACAGCAGGTATACCTCTCTGTCCTATGAAAGTGTTAGTTGCTCAGCCATGTCCAGCTGTTTGCAATCTCATGGGTTGTAGCCTTCCAGGCTCCTCTGTCCATGGGATTCTCCAGGCAAGAATACTAGAGTGGGTTGCCATGCCCTCCTTCAGGGGATCTTCCTGACCCAGGGATGGAACTCAGGTCTCCTCCATCGCAGGCAAATTCTTTACCGCTGAGCCACCAGGGTAGCTCTCTGTCCTCTGAGAGAGCATAGAGCCCTGGAAGGCAAAGCTATTTGTACTTGTCTTTGTATCTCCAGTGCCTGAACACAGTTCCAGATATACAACAGGTGCTCCACAACTGTTTGTAAAATTAAGGAGTAAATGGGTGCTCCTGTTCCAACACCAGCACGTGGGACCCTGTGATGCTTGTTACGAAGGTTGATAACAAAATGTATCTCAACCTGTGCACGTGGGCTTCATGGCGTGATGGCTGGAGGCACAGATGGGGCTGATGCTGTCTTTCGGAGCACAGGATATAAGTCCTCAGAGCAGACCCCAGTCCCCAGACTCTTCCAGAGACTGCAGTACTCCGATGCTCCCCCACCCCTAACTCAGCTTCTGCCTGTGGCATGTGATACTTGGTCAGTTCCAACTATTTACCATGGATGAGGCCAACACAAGAAAAGCAATCACAGGAAGCCAGAAACAGAAAAAAGTGCAGCTGATTCTGTTTTGTGATTCCACAGGCCAGAGGAGAGGGACCACGGAAGTCGGGAGTGGGAGGCAGCCTGGAGAAGCAGAGAGTCTGGGGAGGGGGAACTGGCTATGCATATGAGTCTGGAGGAAAGTTAACACCAGAAACCAATGAGTCAATCCAGTTTCCAAACACTGGAATGGAAACGATGCTTCGCCAGGCTCCCTGGCTCTTCCAGGGAGTGTGTTTCTTGTTTGCTCAAGAATCCAGAATATCCACAGGATGATAAAATACAACATGAAAAGCACATCACAGTGGCCTCAGCGGAATGCTGTCTCACGCCATAGTAAAAGGGCCTTGCACAGAGATACAACAAGCACTTACTCTCCACCTTGAAGGTTGCCCATTTTTGTCTCTTGCTTTGGGGTCTGCTTTCCTTTGAAGCCTGACGGTAAAACTAAGGGGATTATTACTGTTTCAACAGGAAGACAATTGAATCCAAGACCTCCAACTGACAAGTGGACAAGCTGAGGCCCCACTGGACAAACTGACTTGACCAAGGCCACACAGACCAAGGCAGCAGAACCAGTACTGGGCTCGCTGCCCACCTTTCCTCCCGAGACACCTTACTAACTGCCTCGTGGCAGGCACCCAACAAAAACCAAAGTCCAAATAACCAGAAGCTCCTGGGAGAAGAAGCCAGTCCATTTGTTTCCATTTTGATGCCAATGCAATAAAAAAAAACCCTTGTATTTAAGGGCTAACAGATCCAGCTGACAGACCCAGTGAGTGATAAACAGTAATGGGACTAAGGTTGCAAAGACAGGTGATACCTGCAAGCCTGGCATTTGGGATGGTCCAGCAAACACTCTTGGAGAGCTAACATTAACCCAATTTCTGGAAGAAGAAGATGAGGTGCAGGAAAGCCAAACATGGGGAAACACAGCAGAAACCTAAGACCCAGACCACCCGCTCTGCTGACGAATGATTTCTGTACATCGCCTGGCAACAGGATGTGTTATACATGAGCAGAAAGACACCTGGGACTTCTGTAGTTGAGTGGGGATGGCAGAGGGTCCTACAAACAGTTCAAAATTCAGTTGGGAGTGTCACAGGAAGGCAGGGGTAGAGTCTCAACTCAGGCACACTAGATCCTCTCATCTCGAGCTTAGGGAGCCAAGTGTCCCTAGTCTCCAGGCATACACAGCACAAAGGACAGGCTCGGGTGAGGTGTATCAACTCAGCCTCAGAAAGAGCACTAGACATTTTAGCCTCTGATTCCCTTTTTTTAAAAACAAGGATAATAATCCTTCCCAGAAAAATGTGAGGTTAAAAGTTTAATCTGAGTTCACAGCACACACATTCCAAGGGGGCACCGTACTTGGGGAAATTACTCACCTAGAGTTTATATAAGTTCCGAGGCGATTAGAGTCAGCCGACAAATTGGAGACAGAACAGGTTTATACTGAAGTCTTAAAATGTAGATTCCTCTTACGGAAAGAAAGAAGGGCTTGCGGGGGGATCACTCACCACCCCATGTTTCTTGTTAGGGCACCAGACTCCATGAAGTGTCAGTCCATCATCTCGAGTGTGGAACAGGCCAAGACACAATCCCCCTCTGCTCGTCTCTCTTGAAACACACACGTCACATCTGCTTGCGATCAGCATTTATCTTGCGATGTGCGTCTGACTCATTTGGAAAACTCAAAGCACATGTTTATTCCTGATGAGGCACCAACCCTTAAGGTGCTATTTACGGCCCTCTGCAACCTCAAGCCCACGGCCAAGGCGCTGGCCCGAGGCGTCAAGCTGCTTGGTTTGAAGACTATACCATCAGTTTTGCGAATGGAGGTGGCATCCACTCCAGCCTCCACAGGACTCTTCTGCCACTTTCCAGCTGGAGTGGCAATGAACTCTCTGTCCTTCTTTGGTGAGGATCCCAAAGAAAATGCATTTGGGAAAGACAGTCCGCACACAATGAATAGGAAAATGTGGGTTGTTAGTTTCTGGAAATCAACAGCATTTGTGCAACCCCTCCAAAAGTCTTGGTCATAAAATGGATAACCAACAAGGACCTACTGTATAGCACAGGGAACTCTGCTCAGTGCTCAGTGTTAGGTGGCAGGCTGGATGGGAGGGGAATTTGGGGGAGAATGGATACTTGCATATGTGTGGCTGAGTCCCTTTGCTGTTCACCTGAAACCATGTTAATCAGCTCTACTCCAGTATAAAGTAAAAAGTTTAGAAACAAAAGTCTTGCTCACAAAACAGAATTGATGTGCTTTCTTTTTCTGAATCCCTGTAGACTCTCGGATGGAGCTTGGTGACTACAGCATATATTTCACCTGCATTTCTCTCCACTACCTAATCCTATTTCAAGGGACCTCTGTAACAACACTGAAAGTAAGTGCCCTGTGAACCTACTTTACCAGAGCCTACCCCAAGCCGCGGGCTTCCCCTGTGGTAAAGAATCTGCCTGCCACACAGGAGATGCAGGTTCAGTCCCTGGGTCGGGAAGATGCCCTGGAGAAGGGAATGGCAACCCACTCCAGAATTCTTGCCTGGGAAATCCCATGGACAGAGGAGCCTGGCAGGCTGCAGTCGAGTCCCTGGGGTTAGAAAAGAGACATGACTGAGCACACACTCCTGTTAGAAAGGGGGGATTCATCAGACTTAGCGTTTTGTCTGCTGGGTTTTTTTTTTTTTTCCCTTCCAATTTCAGCTCTATTAGGCAAAAAAAGTTACAGCAAGGTCATGGCCATGGCGGGTCCACATAGGTGACTGTGTGAGTTATAAAAATGTGCCCCCTTCAGGCAGCTCAGCCCTTCTGGGAGCCTTTCTGCAAAGCAAAACCTGCACAAAGGAATGTGGCAACACTGGCAGGAGGTCATCAGCCTTTTCCTTCCAGAAATCTTGCAAAGTGATGGACATTCTAAAGTTTGCTCACCTTTACCATCTGAGCCTCCAGGGAAACCCTAACGTGTGCTTGCCTTAACTAGAACAGGCCACACATATCAGTATGATTAAAGGCAAGAGGCCAAAGGTTCGAATCAACATGTACCCCAGTCTGGGTTCCCTGAGGGCTGTATCTCTGCACAGAGAGGCTGCCTTGAATTGTTTGAGAATCAATGGGTCTCTGTGTGGCCAGGGGACCTGGAAGTATTCATTTTGCTTTAGACCCACCTCCTAGACAGAATTGTTCTTTTGGTGAGATGGCATCCATTTTCCTCGGGTCCTTCCTTAGTTATTTGTATCTTTGGAAATGTGGACGATTTCCCATCCTCCCGGTCTCTGCTGGCACCCCACTCCAGTACTCTTGCCTGGAAAATCCCATGGACAGAGGAGCCTGGTGGGCTGCAGTCCATGGGGTCGCTAAGAGTCAGGCACGATTGAGCGACTTCACTTTCACTTTTCACTTTCATGTATTGGAGAAGGAAATGGCAACCCACTCCAGTGTTCTTGCCTGGAGAATCCCAGAGACAGAGGAGCCTGGTGGGCTGCCGTCTATGGGGTCGCACAGAGTTGGACATGACTTAGCAGCAGTAGCAGCAGCAGCAGCAGCAGCAGCAGCAGCAGCAGCAGCAGCAGGTCTCTGCAGAATGTCCTCCCCGCCCTGCACTTTTCACCAGTGGCCTCCATCACCCCTCACACTTCGTTTGCAGGCAGGCCTGTCCTCTGAGGCCACTTCTACCTTTGGACATGCCACCAGCCTTTGACCAGCCATCTCAGGAGATGCCCTTTCCTAGAGCAATGGGTTCTACTCGTTTTGAACATATATCCCCCTATTCCTTACTTTTAAAAATACTTTTAAAAAATATTTATCCGTTTGGGTGTGCTAGGTCTTAGTTTCAGCATGAAAGATTTTCAGTCTTCATTATGGCATGCAGGATCTTCCAGTTGCGACACATAGGATCTAGTTCACTGACCAGGGACTGAACTCGGGCCCCTGGCATTGACAGCACAGAGTCTTAGCCACTGGACCACCAGGGAAGTCCTCTTTTTTTCTGTTCTTTGTTTGTTAACATGTACATTACCTACACAGGCTACTATCATTATTTAACAGTTCAGTTCAGTCACTCAGTCATGTCTGACTCTTTGCGACCCCATGGACTGCAGCACACCAGGCCTCCCTGTCCATCACCAGTCTCAGAGTTGGTGATTTAACAGTTCAAGGCACAAAATGGACTTTGAGATTTATCAAGAGAGTTAGATATAACAGAGCAACTGAAACACAAAATGTACATTTTCATCCAGATTCCCAGTGACATTTTCACTGTTTTGGTGGTTTTCTGGCCAATTGCTTGGCAAATCAAATTAGACTGCCAATGTTTCTACTTTGTAACACTGTGACCTTGATGTGTGGTTGGCAAACATTCTGCAGTGGGTTCAGCAGGAGGGCTACTTCCACCATTTTTGTTTGGTTTTGTTGGGAACTGTATCGTTAGAGAGTGTTATCTCTAATCTCAGATTCCTTTATAGGAGTCTTTTCAAGTCAAGTATCCATTTTGTGAAGGTTAAAAACTAGATAATACAACTGGTAAACCCATTTAACCAGGCACAGAATACTCTCTGCCTTTGAACTGGAAAAACTGGAGAAAAAAGACTAAAGACTGGGGACTTCCCTGGTGGTCCAGTGGTTAAGACTCTACCTTCCAATGAAGGGGATGTGGGTTTGATCCCTGATGGGGGAACTAGGATCCCACATGCTGTAGGGCATGGCCACAAATTTAAAAGTAAATAAACACAAGATTGTAAATCAACTATATGTAAATTATTAAAAAAAAATTCCAAAAAGATTAAAGACTAGTCCGATCATTCACTCAGGGTGAATACCATATCAGGAAAAAAACACAGAGGGTTTGGGGGCTGCCAGAAAAATGCTCCTTTCACAGTTGATTCCACATCTATATCATTTCTGGTTTAGCACCCTTTCCAGCAAGGGAAGGGAAGCTACTGAACATGTCCAAATGTCTCAAATGCCTCCAAAGGGAAGCAGGTAAGGTATCTTATTGCTCTTGTCCAGCTCTTTGCAACTCCAGATTGCAGTATGCCAGGCTCCACTGTCTCCTAGAGTTTGTTCAAATTCATGTCCATTGAGTTAGTGACGCATATAATCATCTCATCCTCTGCTGCCCACTTCTCCTGCCCTCAATCTTTCCCAGCATCAGGGGCTTTTCCAACGAGTCAGTCTTCGAATCAGCTGACCAAAGTATTGGAGCTTCAGCATCAATCCTTCCATTGAATAGTCATGGTTGATGTCCTTTAAGATTGACTGATTTGATCTTGCAGTCCAAGGGTCTCTCAAGAGTCTTCTCCAGCACCACAATATGAAGGCATCAAGGTATACGACCTAACTTTTTAGGTTAAAAAACTCCAAAATGGGTTTCCTCCCCCTACCCGTCTTTCCCCCACAGAATATCAAGGAAGCACGGGAACCACGAGACACTGGAGGGTGCCTGCTGTTCCCCCAGCCATTGGCCCATACCTTCTCTTTTCCAGTAACAGTTGTATCTACAGTCTTCACACCTCCAGTAAACCGATTTTGTCAGACTCTTCTGGGTTTGAAAAAATAGACACATTCAATCTCAAGGGTCGCAATTTCTAGTTTTAGAGGAATGTTGCTACTTTATCCAAGACAAGCAACCACCATGAAAATGAAAGGAACAAGCAGCAAATTCCCTTTCCACCCACTTCTATGCTAAAACCCCAAGATCAGCAGGTTTCCTCTCTGTTGCCTGTGAAGACTTTTCTTTAATGCCTGAAAATAACCAGCGCGCGTACCCAGGCTCCTTTGGAGAGTGGGAGCAGCTCTGCTCACTCAATGGTCCTGATGCAGGAAGGGACCCGGGGGGTGGGAGGCAGGTAGCTGCCTGCAGCAAGGTCAGCCATGGAAAGACCTCACGGATGGGAAAGGAGGGTTCAAGCTGGGGAAGAATTAGAGGAACTAGCTGAAAGTGAAGTGAAGGTGTTAGCTGCTCAGTCATGTCACTCTTTGCTACCTCACAGACTGTGCCACCAGGCTCCTCTGTTCATGGGATTCTCCAGGCAAGAATACTGGAGTGGGCTGCCATCCCCTTCTCTAGGGGATCTTCCCAACCTTGGATTCAAACCTGGGTCTCCTTCACTTCAGGTAGTCTTTACCATCTGAGCCACCAGGGAAGCCCCAGTTAACCATAAGCTGACCCTAAGTTAGTTTATACACAGAACTATTTGGCTTGGTGGTGTACACAAAGAAATTCACAGAAGTCATGAATTACGCAAAAAGCGACAGTGACATTGACGCCAATCAAAGATAGGAACAGAGATGGGGAAACTGCCACATTTTCTGGGGTGGGGTGGGGAGATGTGTAAGCCGATGGCTTTGCCCTCATCCGAGTGCTGCCTCTTTTCTCTCTATCTGGATGTGTTTATATACTCGTGAACTTAAATAAGACGAGAAGGAAAGAATCAAATACCAGCCTAGATGCAGTATCCAGACTTGAAACCTAACTTAATATATCCAGATCCCTCTGATCTTGTTACCAATTTAAGACAACAGAGTCGGTCCAAATAACGCCAGGCATCTCAGAGCCACCCATAGAAACCGGGCTACTTCACACCAGCAGCTCCAGGCACTGTTTATAGAAAGCAAAACCAACCAAACACAACAACCCCAAAACAGCACACAAGAACCCGAACCCAAAATGCCAGGCTGGAAAATGCACCACAGGGATCTAAGGTCGGGGATGTTTTCTATCCTGCTGGTCTCAGGCAGAGCGCAAGATGCTACTGACAGAGTGAACTTCAGATGGCTTGGGGTGGGAGTGGGAAGATGGGATCCCCAGCCCTAGAGACCAGGTGGGTGTACATGGCGGTGAAGTGGGGGCCAGGAGGCTCCTACTCCTCCATCCCCCGGCTGCTGCAGCTGGAAGCTAGAGTCCTTTCTTGCCAAACCAGCTCCAAGAGCAGGTGGTGCTCTGCCACCCCCGGTCATGTCATTCACTTATTTATTCATCCATTTAGCAAATATTTACTGAATTCCTCTGAAGGGTCAGACCCTGGGGGAGACACACAGCAACAGAACACACTTGGTACCCACCTTCATCTGAGCTTTCTGCAAGTCTCTCTGGCAGGTTGTTGGCTTGAGTTTTAACCCTGGTTAAAAGACAGATGCTGAGGGGTGAAACTGGACTTTGTGCTGTTACCATTAAGTGGAGTTTTTCAATCCAGGCAGATGCTAGGTGTTGAGAAGGAGCAAGGTCCCCTGCCCCAGCCTGGGACAGATATGTAAGGAGGAGAGTGGTGGGAAATTAATTGTCATCTGCTTCACAGTTTACTTGGGACGAACCCAATCTAGATACGCAGATGACACCATCCTTATGGCAGAAAGTGAAGCAGAACTAAAGAGCCTCTTAATGAAAGTGAAAGAGGAGAGTGAAAAAGTTGGCTTAAAGCTGAACATTCAGAAAACGAAGATCATGGCATCTGGTCCTATCACTTCAAGGCAAATAGACGGGGAAACAGTGGCAAACTTTATTTTTGGGGGCTCCATAATCACTGCAGATGGTGACTGCAGCCATGAAATTAGAAGACGCTTATTCCTTGGAAGGAAAGTTATGACCAACCTAGATGGCATATTGAAAACCAGAGACATTACTTTGTCAACAAAGGTCCATCTAGTCAAGGCTATGGTTTTTCCAGTGGTCATATATGAAAGTGAGAGTTGGACTATAAAGAAAGCTGAGTGCTAAAGAATTGATACTTTTGAACTGTGGTGTTGAAGAAGACTCTTGAGTCCCTTGGACTGCAAGGAGATCCAACCGGTCCATCCTAACGGAGATCAGTCCTGAGTGTTCATTTGAAGGATTGATGCTGAGGCTGAAACTCCAATACTTTGGCCACCTGATGTGAAGAGATGACTCATTTAAAAACACCCTGATGCTGGGAAAGGTTGAGGGCAGGAGAAGGGGTGACAGAGGGTGAGATTGCTGGATGGCATCACCAACTCAATGAACATGAGTTTGGGTAAATCTGGGAATTGGTGATAGACAGGGAGGCCTGGCAGGCTGTAGTCCATGGGATCAAAAAGAGTCGGACATGACTAAGCAACTGAACTGAACTGAACCCAACCTAGGACAGACCCCTGTCTGGCTCGGTTCTCAGACAGCCCTAGTTAAAGGGTGTCTCAGAGTGGCAGCTGCAGTGGAGATGGTGTCGTGTCTGACTAAGTTGTGGACTGTAGTCCGTGGGCCACAGACTGTAGCCCACCAGGCTCCTGTGTCCATGGAATTCTCCAGACAAGAATACAGAGTAGGTTGCCATTTCCTCCTCCAGGGGATCTTCCCGACCCAGGGATTGAACCTGGGTCTCCTGCATTGCAGGTGAATTCTTTACCAATGAGTCACTAGGAAAGTTCTACGTATTCAGAGTCTATACAAACTCCTGACATGGTTCCAGCAAGGACTTGCTGCTCTCTTTTAGTATAATAGAGAACCCTCTTCATCTCCATCTGTGTCCCAACTTCAGGTCTACCAGTAGTACTGGGAGGAATGAGATTGCCCAAAACACAGGCTGGAGAGAGTGGACATCTAGAACAGAGGTTCCCAACCTCTGGGATTTAATCCCTGATGATCTGAGGTGTAGCTGATGTAATAATAACAGAAATAAAGTATAGTAAATTACATTACAGTAAATGTAATGCATGGAAACCATCCCCCACCTCCCCAGTCCATGGAAAAACTGTCTTCCACAAAACTGATCTCTGGTGCCAGAAAGGTTGGGGACCACTGCTACAGAAGATGGAAAAGACCCAGATAAGTTCTAATCTGGATCATCTCTGCATGCTGGATAATGATAGGTTCATGTGCCCTCAAAGCAGAGTGATTGTCCATTCAGCAGTTTATAGGCTAAATAGATCCTTTTGGTCTGTCATAAGTTCATGCACTTGGAAGGACCTATAATGTCGGCTTAAACATGCCATAAAACTTAGAGGAAACAAGGGTCCAGGGCGTGAGGGGAAATGAGCGATTACTCCCCTGGCAGGGAGAGGCCATTGTATTTCATGTATGATTTGACCATGCTTCAGGAAAGCAATTTTGGCTTTAAACGGCACATTTCCTTTCTTCTTTATTAGGCTTCCTGAAGGGTTATTTCACCCCCAGGTCCTTTCTTACACTGAGTAGTATTTCAGCTGTGTCGTGCAAACCCAGAGAGGTCCTGCCGAGATTTCGGGAATACTTGGATCATCACTAATGGTCAACAACCAGCCCACTGTGGTCCTGAAATCCTGAGATGCAGCCTCAGATCTGTGATGGATGTTTACAACTCTCCAGATGTGTCTTCAATCACTGCAGAAATGCCTGAGCACGTGGCTGTTGCTCGTGCAACGTGAGATGTGCCTGACTGTGTGTCATTATTTATTATTGTTCTGGTGACATTTACTCTTTTGGAGGACTTGTTGTCCTGTTCTAAGAAATAATCATTTGAGTATGGATTTTTTTTTTTTTTTTCAAAATAAGTAGCTTAAACCCTTTCCCTGAGGTTTGTAGCAAGGCAGCATCTGGGAACATATGGTTACAGCTTCCTGAAAAATAAACTGTCCTTCCTTATTTTGTTAAGATGCACTCTTTATCCCTAGTGAAACCAACATGAGACTAGTTCGTGGAATTTTATTTCCTTGGGACTTATCTACATGGGGACACGGATCTCATTAGAGCCTCTAATGGGACACAGACCTTCTTGCACTCGGATGTCTTGTGATCTCCACCCAGAAATTCTCACCTAGGAACTGCATAAGCTCTTGGTGATACTATCTGCATCCAGGTTGCTTTCAACCTCCCTAGTATTGTTAGGTTTGTTTGGGGTTTTTTTTTTGGCTTGAATGGGCTCTTCAGTTTACCACACGCACTTCTCTAGTTGCGGTGCCTGGGCTTAGTTGCCCCGAGGCATGTGAAATCTTAGTTCCCGGAACAGGGATCGAATCTGCATTCCCCAGCATTGCAAGGTGGATTCTTAACCACTGGACCGCCAGGCAAGTCCCAGTATTTAGGTATTTTCAAGTAGCTGTTCAAGGACTTCTCTAGGGGTCCATGCCTCCACTGCAGGAGGTACAGGTTTGATCCCTGGTTGGGGAACTAAACTCTGGCATGCCACGGTGCTGCAACCAAAAAAAATTTTAAACTAACTAAATAATTTAAAAAAATAGTTACAAATAAGTGAAATCAAATATTTTTATTTGCTTCAGATCTTTCATATTGTCTGCTCATATTTCATATTTCATCTGCTCATATTGTCTGGTCTTTTCAATAATTCCTCTGTAAAATCTCCAACAATTCTGTCAGTCAAAGCAATCCAATTGCTTTTGGCTTCCTTGCAGGAATGGACTTCCCTAGTTGCTCAGACGGTAAACAGCCTGCCTGCAAAGCAGGAGATGCAAGTTCAATCCCTGGGTTGGGAAGACCCCCTGGAGGAGGGCATGGCATATCACTCCAGTATTCCTGCCTGGAAAATCCCATTGACTGTCAGACCTCAGTCCATGGGGTCACAAAGAGGCAGATGTGACTTAGCGACTAACTCTAACACTTGGATTCAAGCCTTATTCCAGGGAAATAGATCAGGTTTTCAAAAAGTGAAATAGTTCTTGACTCTTTAGTTGCTCATGAAAGCACAATTATTACCAACAGAAAAGGTATTTTCTAATTGTCACCAAAGACTTGTCCTCAGTGTTCTCTGATGTCGGCAACTGAAAGTCTCCAGATGCCAGGGAAGGGCCAGGGCTGACCTTAGACTCACAATGCATCTCTTGGCATCCCGTGTTCTGGTTTATAAAGTTGAGCTATTGTCTCCTCAGAGATTCTCTAAGAAAAATATCTCAAGAGAATATGCTAGGGACTTCCCTGGTGGTCCAGTGGCTAAGACTCCACACTCCTGGTGCGGGAGTTCCATCCCGATAACTAGACTCCACATGCCACAGCTAAGAGTTCACGTGCCATAGCTAAAAGAGTTCACATGCCATAACTATAACCCGACACAGCCAAATAATTTTTTTTTTTTAAATGAAAGATCTAAGAGAAATCTGGTAGGGATCTAAAGGATCTAGGGAAGTCCTGCCTTGTGAAACGTTTAGCCTTCACATAATAAGGGTCTCAGTAGTTGAATTAGGGCTGTTTCCATAGTTGATGTAACAACCCCACTCCTCCACCCCAGGCAGCCATGAAAGCTTGTTGATCACTTTTAGGTCTGTGTTTGGGAGCCTGCTGGAGGCTCAGGCACGTGCACAAAAGACACATGTAAACTGGGCACAAAGTGACTAAGCCAAGGCCTTAGTGACCACTTTGCGGAAGCGTTCAAGGGCTTCACAGGCAGTGTCTTATGGTGTCCCTGGGTCCTGACAGTGAGCCACCTGCATTCACTTCTCCTTCAAGGGTTAAATTACTTTGTTCTTCAAAAGGGTTTTTTGGGGTTTTTTTCCACTTGGCATCTATAGTCTTAGCACTCAGAAGCATGCTAATCCTACTGAGAGGAACTTGGACAGACTTGGTTCCTAGGCTTTAGGAAACAAACACTGAGAGCTGTGTGTGACTAGTTTAGGAGAGACCTTCGGAAAGTTAAGTACAAACTAGACCAAAGACGATGCAATCATGATAGAAAGGACTCATTGTGGACCAGAGCCTCTGGCTAAGGGTGATCAAGTGGTAACTAATCACAAACCCCACTTTATCTTCTGTGTGGTTTGTTGTATCTACACATGAATGGCAAATTGTATAAGGCCTTTACTTATCACAGAGTGTGATTTCAGTCACTCCCAAGGAATCCCTTTGTGTCGTCCTACAGACCATGGGAGGGAGAAACCCTTTCAGGGGCTGTTATCAACAGATGTGGACACAGGCAACTAGATTCTGATGACCAGAGCGGGAAAATCCAGACTAGCATCACCTATCTGCCCCACTCTTGAGTGCACAGAACACTGGGCAAGCTAATACTATTCACACTTGCCTAGAGGCACGAAAGAACAGCATATCAAGCAAAGAGTGCTTTGTGGTCAGTATTTGTTTTATTTTCAGTGATGTTTTACTGTCCAGACTTCTGAAAAGACAGCTTTAACTGAAAACACATCCATCCATTTAATTTCTTTTGGAAATCTCTATCCAAAAGATAAATGGAGTTGATAATGACAGTTGCCATTTCCATTAGCTAACCAGAGTAGAGAGCTAAGAACTATCCAGTTGGGGCAAAAGTAAGAGAAAAGTTACCCTTTTGAATCCAAAATACCCATAACTGTCTCCACAGCCAATTTTACCAGGTTCTTGGGCAAACTTCTGATTTACCTGAAGCTAGGTAAATAGGGCACCAGCTTGGTTCACCTGTTGTTCTCACATATCTATGATATTTTAAAAAGTTGGGAGTGGGGGAAGAGGTTGTCTTTTGTTGCTCTGGAATTAGAAGAACTTTAAGATCCATCCCAGTTCATTTTCCTTTTTTCCCAAATGTATTTCTAGTTGGTTTATTTTTAAAATATGAGAATAGCAAAACCATGTGAAGATTATGTATGAAATGGAAACTCTCATGTCTTCATCTTTAAACAAGGAAGCACTGAGGTGTTAGTGTAATATATTGGGTTGGCCAAAAAGTTAGAAAAAACTCAGATGAAATTTCTGGCCAACCCACTGTTAGCTGAACTTCGGTGACTTCTTTTGATCCCTTGAAATCTGTTTATTCCCTTGAACTGGAATAATTCCTGTGGCTTTGTTTGTTTATTAGTGATTGTTTTCAAAGCCTGGAAAAACATAGCCAAAAAAAAAAAAAGACTAACAAATGATAAAACAAGAATATCATTCCTCTGCTGCTATTTACAAGACATTAAAGTGAATTAAAACTTACTCTAACAATACAGAATCTCAAAGCACCACTTCATATGTTTAAAGATATTATCAGTGTGATAGAAATTTATGGGGAACTGGATTATGGTGTTGTAAACCAAGGCTTCTTTTGACCAAGCCATGAACTTGTGTTCCTGAATAAAACAAAATTTTCAAAGGACAGGACGGAGCCACATATTGATTTAAAGTGAGGCTAAGGATAGGGATGTATAAACTGAAGGAAAAATCTGCCACCGCTACAAAGACCTTTCAACCAGGCTGACCCATTCATGGCCACATGGTGGGTAGCCACAGAAATGAAGTACAGAATGCAACAGTGGGGACTTCTGGTCTACCTTCTCCCTTTCACCCCATCCCATCCTGGCTAGCTCTGCTGGGCTTCTGAGCCTTTGACTTTGACCTCCTCTCTGGCTCCCTGAGACTGGCCTGGCCCTCCGGGCTCTCTAGAACCAGCTTGCAGCTCTCTCTGCTTCAATTTTCTCTAGTCTCTTCAGGTAATCACCTCTTCACTCAATGCTCGGCTCCAGATCCCAAGTTCAGCTTTATCCATCTGTTCAGAACCTTGAGCAGGCTGACTCCAGATCCCCCAAGGAGTGACTAGATGACAGTGTGAGTTGACAGTGGGCACCTAATATTAAGCTGCCTGTGCTCCCCAGGCTGCCCTTCCTGTGATGGGACCACAGTCATCTGAGGGCGTATCCACCCAAACCCATTTCAAAAGTGCTTTCCTTGTGATGTCTCTAGGGACCTAAAGTATGAAAAAGCTCAGACACAGAAAGATGTCTAGAAATCTTAGAAAGGCGCGTGTTAGGACCTTCCTGGTGGTCCGCTGGTAAAGAATCCACCTTGCAGTGCAGGGGACATGGGTTTGATCCCTGGTCTGGAAAGATCCCACATGTGGAGGAGCAACAAAGCCCATGAACCACAATTACTGAGCCCTGTACCCCCTACAACATGTGCTCTGCAGCAAGAGGAGCCACCGCAAGAGAAGCCCAGGCGCTGCAACTAGAGAATAGCCCCAGTGCAGCAGCAAAGACCAGACGCAGCCAATAAATAAGTGAAATTTCTAAAAAAAGAAAAGAAAGGAATGTGTTAGGCAGGGTTGTCCAGAGAAACAGAATCAACAGGATGCATAGGAATTGCTTTATGTAGTGGTGGAGGCTGAGAAGCCCCAAGACCTCTGGTTGGCGAGCTGGAGACCCAGGATAGCGGATGGGTTGTTAGTCACTCAGTCATGTCCAACTCTTTGCAACTTCATGGACGGTAACCCTCCAGGCTCCTCTATCCGTGGGATTCTCCAGGCAAGAATACTGGAGTAGGTTGTCATTTCCTTCCCCAAAGGATCTTCTCAACCGAGGGATCAAAGCTGGGTCTCGGCATTATGGGCAGATTCTTTACCCTCTGCGCTACCAGGGAAGCTCACGTTGATGGGTTAGTCTGAATCTTAAGGCCTAAAAACCAAGAGAACCAATGGTGTAAGTTTTCTGTCTGAAAGTCAATGGACTCGAGTTTCAGCTCAAGTCTGAAGGCAGGAGGAGACCAATGTCCCAGCTCAAGGCAGTCAGACAGAAGGACCAGTTGACAGGAGGGTCAGCCTTTCTGCTCTTGTCAGTCTTCAAAGGATTGAGTGAGGTCCACCCACAGTAAAGAGCCATCTTCTTTAGTTAGATTTAAATGTTAATCCCACCCAGAAACCCCTCACAGACACATGCAGAATAGTGCTTGACCAATATCTGGGGGCGGTCAAGTTGACACATAAAGCTAACCATCGCAGGGAATGACATCAGCAATTCGAGGGAGGGAAGAGACTGCGTGTATCAGGGTCATCTGAGGGCTTTAAATGCTGGTGCCTGGTGACTCGGAAGGTAAAGAGTCCACCTGCCTATACACATACAGCTGTCTGGTCCCCACCTTGGGCTGATTATCAGAATCTCGGTGGTGTGGAGCCTGTCATTTTTTGTTTTTTTTTAAGTTTTCCAGATGAGTCTGATGTGTGGTCAGAACTGTAAGCCCTGGACTAGAAAGAAGGAATAAATAGACAGCTAGACAACTGGCCAACAGGAGGAGTCAAGTGGCTGGTGCTAACCTAGGAAATGAATTTTTAAATAAGTCTTCTTCAGAATGCAAGAGACTAATTCCTTGCTTTTTGGTTTAAGACGGTTTTCCAGCATGGCATGAGGGAGGTGTCTTAGAAACAGCACAGGCTTTAGGTTCTGAAAGACTTGTGTCAATCCCAATTCTATTACACCATGATGTAAACCTCTTAGACTTCAGTTTCCTAATTGGTAAAGTAGGAATAACGACCACTGAGACGCTATTAAAAAGTCTACACAGTGCCTGGCCCCTTATAGATCCCAGCAAATGTTAGTCTCTTCCAGTAACTCTGTAAGAATCAAGTCTTATTGAAATCTGAGCAACAGAGACATTTGTATCACATGTGTAATACCATCTATATTTTCAATAAATAAATAATACATCACATACTGTACTTCCATTAGCAGTCTTTCTTTTCAATCACTATCTTGTACTAGAAACACCTGTAATTCACAAACAGAAAGAGAAATAAAAGATTTTGAATGTGGATTTTGAACAGGATTAAACTTAAATTATCCATAGCTGTCTCAGAGTTGAAACTCTTCCAGGAATTCAAGTATTGCCAAATATTGAGAAAAAGGAAAAAATGGGGAAAGGAAAAAAGAAGGAAAGAGATTTTGAGGTTATGTAAGTTAAATTTCAGCAGACAGAAAATACATCTAAATTCATAATGTGTACAGAACTCCTTAGGAAAGAATTTTACCACAACTTCTTTCATGCTAAAGTAGGAGTTGAAATGCCTGGCTCAGAAAGGATTGTGTTCCATAATTATGACCAGCTTATTACTGCTGCTGCTAAGTCACTTCAGTCGTGTCCAACTCTGTGCGACCCCACCAGGCTCCCCCGTCCCTGGAATTCTCCAGGCAAGAATACTGTAGTGGGCTGCCATTTCCCTCTCCAATGCATGAAAGTGAAAAGTGAAAGTGAAGTTGCTCAGTCGTGTCTGACTCCTAGTGACCCCATGGACTGCAGCCTACCAGGCTCCTCCATCCATGGGATTCTCCAGGCAAGAGTACTGGAGTGGGTTGCCATTGCCTTCTCTGAGCTTATAACTAAGCTTAAACAAAATCAATGATTTTTCAAAACTGAAAAATATTATCTGGATATTCTACATGCAGATAAATATTTCAGGTTCTAAAAAAAGTCTCATTCACCCCCAAAATGCAAACATTCTTGTAAAGAGTGCCCCTGAGTTGCTAGACTTATGATTTTGTAGATATTTATTTACTTTTGGAATCTATTACACCATGGGCATGCTTGATAGAGCAATACTGGATTATGTTAGCATTGCAGAATCTCACTAATTTGATCCTATTAGTATTTATTAATTACCTTCTATAAGCATAGGAAAACTATGACAAGCTTTTAGACAATGTATTAAAAAGCAGCAACAGCACTTCTCTGACAAAGGTCCATTATAGTTAAAGCTATGGTTTTCCCAGAAGTCAGTACAGATATGAGTGTTGAACCATAAAGAAGGTTGAAAGCCGAAGAATTTATGCTTTTGAATTGTGGTAGACTCTTGCGAGTCCCTTGGACTGCAAGGAGATCAAATCAGTCAATCCTAAACGACATCAACCCTGAGTATTCACTGGAAGGACTGATGCTGACGCTGAAGCTCCAATACTTTGGCCACCTGATGCAAAGAGTCAGCTTATTGGAAAAGACCCTGATGCTGGGAAAGAGTGAGGGCAGGAGGAGAAGGAGGTGGCAGAGGATGAGATGGTTAGATAGCATTACCAACTCAACGGACATGAATTTGAGCAAGCACCAGGAGACAGTGGAAGGCAGAGGAGCCTGGCATGCTGTAGTCCATGGGGTCATAAAGAGTTGGACACAACTGAACAACAAAGTAGAGGACTCCTTTATGTTTATACAATTTATACACATAACATATCTGAACAGGTTTCACCTAACATCCTTGGAGAAGAAAATGGCTACCCTCTCCAGTATTCTGGCCTGGAGAATTCCATGGACTGTGTAGTTCATGCAGTCACAAAGAGTTGGACACGACTGAGTGACTTACACTTTTTTTCCCTTGCAGCTAACACGGGATTTACTAAGCATAAATGTACAAAAGAAGCAAGAAAGATCATCTCCATGCCGGTGAGCTCGAAAGCTGGCTGTGGTGTGAGAAAAATGTGGGCAAAACTGGCCCCAGATTCTGGCTCTGCTAACTACTAGCTGTGTGATCTGGAACAAGTTACTTAATTTCTCTGAACCTCAGATCTCACCTTGGTAAGTCGAGGTTAATAATATCCTCCCTGTGGCGTTATTCTGAGGATTAAGTGAAATGATGCGTAAAGTGCCAAGCACGTGGTAGGCACTTTCTTCTTACATAAATCCTAGAAACAAATGTTTCCTGCAGGTGGTTTGGTGCCCTTCTGGTCTGTTAAGTAATGCCGCATGTTCATAAAATACTGAGCCTGGAAAACCCAAGCTGATAAAAATTAACCCTTAGGACTCCTGCTTGCAGGAAGATGAAGTGGACACACTCCTCCCCATCTTTCCTGTTAAGTATAACTAAAACCCTGGATGTTAGATTTAAAACAACTTAAGAAGACTCTGAAAGGTGGAGAACAGAAGACAGACCAGCTACGAATCTCAGGACCCACAGAACATGGTGGGGAGTCGTTCCTATTTTTGTTTGTTTCAGCCGCCCCATGCTTAGTGTTGAAGCAAGCAACCTGGTAATACCAAAGGGCACAGATGAAAAAAGTGCCCCCAACAAGAGCCTGCTCTGCCAGGGAAAGGGGTAACCTAGCAAGACAGCAGACATTTAAATAATAAAAGCTGTGCCCCAGCCAAACACCATGCTCAAAAAATCTGGTGGCCCCCATATCTACCCATGCCAGCAAAGCCCTGGTGGGGAGCCTAGACCTCTACTCGGTGAGGTCCCCCAACACCTCACTGGGGCGGTATCACAACATGACCACTGGAGAGTCAGGACTGTCACACTATTGAGTGATAAGGAGCCCACCTCCCTTGTGGTATCAGAGGAAACCACCCACATGAAAAGCAGGAACATCCACCCCAGCCCAGGACTGAGGCTTGGTAATCAGCTATGACTTCCCTGGTGGCTCAGATGGTAAAGAATCTGTCTGCAACGTCGAAGACCCAGGTTCAATCCCTGCGCTGGGAATATCCCCTGGAGAAGGAAATGGCAACCCACTTCAGTATTCTTGCCCGGAGAATTCCACAGATAGAGGAGTCTGGTGGGCTACATACAGTCCATGGGGTCATAGATGGTCAGACACAACTGGACAACTAACACTACTGCTATGAGAATAATGACCAAGATACCACCCCTCAAGTGTCAATGGAGGCTAAGTGGGGGACCTGAAATACTACTCACCAAGAAAAAGGAATGACGTATTGATACACACAATAATTTTTTTTCTGAATTGAAGTACAGTTAGTTGACAATGTTTCAGGTAAACAGCAAAGTGATTTAGCTACACACACACACACACACACACACACACACACACACACACACGTTTTCTTTTTCAGATTCTTTTCCATTATAGGTTATTATAAGATAGTGAATTACAGTCAAATGAAGACCAGCAGCTGACTGTGGCTCAGATCATGAAGTCCTTATTGCCAAATTCAGACTTAATTTGAAGAAAGTAGGGAAAACCACTAGACCATTCAGGTATGACCTAAGTCAAATCCCTTATGATTATACAATGGAAGTGAGAAATAGATTTAAGGGACTAGATCTGATAGACAGAGTACCTGAAGAACTACGGATGAAGGTTCATGACATTGTACAGGAGACAGGGATAAAGATCATCCCCATGGAAAAGAAATGCAAGAAAGCAAAAGGGCTGTCTGAGGAGGACTTACAAATAGCTGTGAAAAGAAGAGAAGTGAAAAGCAAAGGAAAGATATTCCCATCTGAATGCAGAGTTCCAAAGAATACCAAGGAGAGATAAGAAAGCCTTCTTCAGCGATCAGTGCAAAGAAATAAGAGGAAAAGAATTGAATGGGAAAGACTAGAGATCTCTTCAAGAAAATTAGAGATACCAAGGGAACATTTCATGCAAAGATAGGCTCGATAAAGGACAGAAATGGTATGGACCTAACAGAAGCAGAAGATATTAAGAGATGGCAAGAATACACAGAAGAACTGTATAAACTGTATAAAAAAGAGATTCACGACCCAGATAATCATGATGGTGTGATCACTCACCTAGAGCTAGACAT
>SJYC01111612.1:0-56298 GCA_006408675.1 Madoqua kirkii
GAATTAGTTATACATATGTACCTATCTACTCTTTTAGATTCTATTCCCATATAGGCCATTACAGAGTATTGAGTAGAGTTCCTTGTGATATACAATAGGTCCTAGTCATCTATTTTATATTACAGTAGTGTGAATATGTTAATCCCAGTCTCCCAATTTATCTGTCCGTCAATTTTCCCCTTGGAACCATTGGTTTGTTTTCTACATCTGTGTCTCTATTTCTGTTTTGTAAATAGTTTCATTTGTGTCATTATTTTTTAGAGCCACATATATTTGTCTTTCTCTGACTTACTTCACTCAGTATGATCATCTCTAGATCCATCCATGTTGCTGCAAATGACATTATTTCATTCTTTTTTGTGGCTGAGTAACTTTCCATTGTATACATGTACCACATTTTCTTTGAGATTATGGATAACTCCTTTCTAACTTCTCAGAAGCTTTATCTTCAAGGTGAACTCGTCTAAATTCTGAGGATCTGGTATTGCAGGTCAGGTTGGAGTGACCTCTCTCTATCTTTGTTCCAAGTAGTCTGCTATTTTTTCTTTTATTTGCTTAAACTCCATTTATGGTAATTATGTTAGCATTAAATTGTTTCTTCAAATCTTCTTACTAGGAATTTCTGTCTTCTCTGTTTTGTGCTTTTGGTTGCAATAGATAGACTTGGTCTTAGAACCTTGTCTCTGCTCTCAGACATAACTTATGTGACCAGTTCGTTTCAATTCTAGAAGGTTATTTCAATAGCTCCATGCTTTTTGTACCAACTCATTTTCTTTTTAAAGAGTCTTTCAATATTCCTCACGTCTTCTTCAGTAGCACTTTACTTAAAGACCAGGAATCACAGAGAAGGGAAGAAGTCATGGTGACTTTTATCCAGTAACTGAATAAATTCTATTTGCAAACCATGATTTTCCTTTATAACTCCCTAACAGCATATGACTTCCACTGATAAAACTATATTTGAAAAGTTATGATTGTTTTTACTGAGTGTTATAAAATGAATATTTTAAAATAAAAGCTCAATTTTTCAATCTGATTAAAGCTGTATGGATTAAAATAAAGGTTATTAAGAGATGCAATGATGATATACATCTGGCTTATTAATTTTAAGATGAATGGAGTCCTGTGTAGTCTTTGTTTTTTGCATCTTTTATTTATTTGCTGAGACTTTCTATTTCAACATTTAATTTGAAAGAGTTCATGATTTTTCACTCAAAAATTTAATAAAAACCATCTTAAAGTCTTTTTTAGATAATACCATTATCTGTTTCATCTTGGTATTGGAATCTGCTAATTGTCTCTTCCCATAGGAATTTCCATGGTTCTTTGTATGCTGAGTAATGGTGGATGATATCCTTGAATATTGAATTGAGAGAGTTGGGTCTTGTTTAAATTCTGCAGGAAAGGAAGTTTTTTTTATTGCTAGAAACGTTGTTAGGTTCAAACCTTATGTTCCAATTTGTCTTCTATGGGCTTTGGTTCCAAGGCCAGTTCAATCACTGACCCGGTGGTCATTTAGCCCTTAGATCTGTTCACAGAGTCCTTGGTTTGCTAGTTAGGGATAGATCCTTGTACATGAGGCTCTGAGATGAGCCCTGAAGCTCATAGATACTTTATGGGTTTGCTTTCAGGAACTTTCCTCTTCACTCTCTTCTCAGCATTTTCTGGCTGCCTGTCTTTCCTTTTCAGGATTGCGGCCTAAATCCTGGAGCTCTAGTTCCTCCACTCTGCTGAACGTTTTTGTGTTTGGTGAACCTCTGTGTCCAACCATGGAAGAACAGAGAATGAATAAACGTAGCAGAGTATCTCCGTGTTCTTGGGACCTCAAGTCCTCCAGTTGGAGAGGAAGGCCCCATCCTTCATAGAGTCAACCTCCGCTAGTCCCCTTACTAATCGCTGCTACCACCACAGGAGGGTTGCCTGGTTGGGGGTGGGGAGAGGGATGAACTATGAAAGAATGGAAAAAAGAGAGGGATAAAAGGGTGATATATTTGTTCTCTCTGAGTTTTAGGAGTCCCTCGTTTTGTTCTTCAAGCCAGAACTAAAAGGTTTCTCCCAGAGTCCCCTTTGTGACACGGTGCTTACTTCTGTCTTATCTAGGCTGGCTGATATTGGAGGGAAAAAATCATAGGTTCATTGCTAGTTTAATGGTACATCAGATTCGTGTGTTTTATCCCAGTGTGTCTGTTGTAGTTAATTTTTCAGAGACACTGCTCTGTGATTTCTATCTGGTTTTATGATTGTATCAGTTATGAGAGATGGAAGGAGCATGCTTCCTCTGTCTTCTCTGCTATTGAATCTGATGCTGGCTCTTAAAGTTTTCACCCAGAAAAATAAGTGTTACTTCTGTTCACATTTTACTGGACAGACAAAGTCAAATGGCCACACCTGTTTTCAAAGAGGAAGGGAAATGCAACCCTCCTTGGAAAAGACCTTGACACTGGGAAAGATTGAAGACAAGAGGAGAAGGAGAAGACAGAGGATGAGATGGTTGGATGGTATCACCGACTCAATGGACATGAGTTTGAGCAAGCTCTGGGAGTTGGTGATGGATAGGGAAGCCTGATGTGATTCAGTGCATGGGGTCACAAAGAGTCGGACACGATTGAGTGACTGAACTGGAAGTATCTTCCTTGAAGGAGAATCAGATGTATTTGGTTAAGGAGCACTCATGACTCTACAGTGCAGTAGTTAATGGAAGTCTAGAATGAGCTTCATCTTAAACCAAACCTAGGCACCAATATAAGCTAGAGGAATTGCGATACTCTTAGGGACATATGTTGAGGGTTCTATACCATCAAGATGTATCTTGGTGAGACTATCTATATTTTAATCTAGTTATAAGAAGAGTCAGTGATGCTGTTCTCCACTCATATAATCTTGAACTCATGCGTGGGTACAAGGTAAAGATATAATAATGTGTTTTTAAAAATTCAAAGATGGTATCAATAGAGAAAATATGTATATGACTGAACATTAATTAGAAATAAGTATAATTGACATGAGAAAACAGAGTTTAGTTTAAAAAGCCATTGAACTTGGAATTACATATAGATCTGTTGTTTCTTTGGAAAAGACCCTGATGCTGGGAAAGACTGAAGGCAAAAGGAGAAGAGGATGGCAGAGAATGAGATGGTTAGATAGCATCACTGACTTGTGGGTATGAATTTGAGCGAGCTCCAGGAGATAGTGAAGGAGAGGGAATCTTGGTGTGCTGCAGTCCATGATGGCAGAGAGTCAGACACTACTTAGTAACTGAACAACAGCAAGATCTGCTGGTACTTTGTTAAATTGGTCACTATTACAGTCTCATAAAAGTTGATTCCAGAAATCACTGCATGAGACTCTGAGACAACTTATTCATGTTTCATATCAATCTTTACCTATCCCACTAAGATTCATTAACTTTCTCCATCTTTTCTCTGAAATAATTTATTTGCTCCTGCAAAAGCATAACTTTTATGGTATTTGACTTCAGGCACAGAGTTCAGTTGCAGAGTTCTGCGCCACTGGAAATCAACTTAGAAAGTTGTTATATAATCTCTCAACAGCCCAGAGAAGGTGCGGGGCAGGAACTCAGATCTAATTTCCAAGTAATGCAAAGAAAATATGTAATTTGACAAGTAATTCTCAGTGAACTTATAGTAACATGACTCACAACACGAAAATCGCTGGATAAAATATGCTGAATGGGAAATGATTCAGTGAAAATATTATTCAGAACAAGCAATTACTGAGTGGAGGTATTACCCACAGCAGACAATTACTCAGTGAAAATATTACAGGGAGCAGGCAAATATTCAATCAAACGTTTGACAAGGAGAGCAATTATTCAATAAACAATCATATAATTGTACCCAATGGAGCATGCTTGCCACATAGCATACAAATCACTTGCAGACTCTCAGGATGGTGTTCTGACTGTCGAAAATGTGGGTAATTTATGGTTCTCATTTGTCATTGTTGAGATAATTTCATTTCCATTTTTCTTTCAAGTAAACAGCATTGAAACTGTGTACAACTCTTCTAAAAACCAATTTTTCAAATAATCTTACTGCAGATTTTTTTCGTCTCCTCTCATATCATTTCCTTCCTTGTCCTTTACCCCTGTTCCCTTATTTTCAGTTTTTCTAGTTGCTTCTTCCTCAACCTCATTGCTTTCTTCTTTCTCTTAATATATTTTAAAGATAAGCCTGAATATTAAAAGCCCTTGTTTATTATTCAATCTTCTCTCTGTAAATCACTCATGAATGTGTTTTCCAAGAAGAAAACGTCATCAGCAGTTGTGGACTATATGTTGATGGATTATAGGTATAATTTGTAGTGCTATACTCAGTGAGATTGCAACTGTACCTTCATGAAATTTATAGGCTGAAATGGCAACAGCAAGTTCATCAATAAATACATATTTCAACCAGTGACACTAATGACTGCTTACTCCCTGTCAGTCACTGTGGTAAGAGGTACACATGACATTCTTGTTCTCAAGAATTGTGTGGACCTGTGGTAGAGACTGACCCATGAACCAAAAATATCAACAGAGTAGGTAATTCCTGAGAGATTTGCAAAAGGAGGCAGAGGAGCAAAGAGATGAGTCTGAGAAAGGCTACCTTGAAGTACTGGAAGCTGAACCAAGTGAAAGGAACACAGATGTTTAGGCAGGTAAAGAAAGGTGGGAGAGGAGTCGGTGGCCTCACCCCCCCACTTGGTGCCTGTGGGGGATTCCAGGCAGTTTGGTGTTGCCCATGTGACATGGCATGGGGTCAATTGTGGGAAAAGAGGCCAGAGAAATGGGCACACAGACAGACAGGTTCTACACATTAATAGTCCTCCTGCACTTGTATTTAAAGGGCTTTTTGGTATATATCATTTTCCTTGTCCTTGTTTTCTAGTCTAGAGGAGGATTGAGTATAGAGGATGATGCTCATCACCATTTAGTCTCAGAGGGTACTGAAAAGTAGTAAATATTCAGGAAGGAAAGTGCTTGCTTCAACAAATAAAGAAAAAAGTTTAAGAAGGTGAATAACACTGAACACCTATAGAAGAGGATTGCAACGTAAGACCTTAGAGAACTGAGGACAAAAGAAGGTGAGAGAAAAAACCAGTTCAGGGTCCCTTTCAGGGGAAATGTGGTCAGCAAGCACTACAGTAAATCTGTGATGTGCTAGGCACCCCCCTATTTTCTTAAGGTCCAATGGAAGTGGCTACCATCAAACCTACTTGATGATACAGTTGAAGGGGGCTCTATTGGTGGTCCCTGTTTTTGGCATCTGTGTTCATTTACCCTCTCCTGGTAGCTGCATCTCCAGGGCCCTGCTAGGGCACCGACTCTCCCCCAGGCTCATCCATGTGGCCTAGGCAGCACTGCCTCCCATCTCCAGCTCTGGGGTCTTCTGAAAATCAAGGTTTCTGGTCTTCTGTGGTCTCAGTGACTTCTGTTCCTTGTGGGAAACATACAATCCCATTAACGGCCACAGGAAACCCTCACTTTTGGATTGAGCAGAGTGATGGAGTGAGGCTGCCTGTGCTGAGCTGTCTTTCTACACTAGGATGGCTAGACTGAGACAAAAGCCTACATGGGTTTCTGTGTACAACCGGAGCACGTGGGTGTGTGGTGTATTTTAATGCCCTAACTAAACCATTAGGAAGCATCTCTCTGTTCCTTGAGCTTTTCAGACTATGCCAGCCATTATGATTTTGATTTTCCTGCCTTGGTTTGAGTTGGATTTTGTGTCTTTAAAAGCCAGAACAGTCTTAATGTAGGACTGAGTATTTGAAATAGTTTGTTAGATGGCTGCTATGTTATTTGTTTGTTGTTGTTTAGTCCATAAGTCTTGTCTGACTCTTTGCGACCCATGGACTGTAGCCCGCCAGGCGCCTCTGTCCATACGATTTCCCAGACAAGGATGCTGGAGTGGGTTGCCATTTCCTTTTCCAGAGGACCTTCCTGACTCAGGGACTGAACCTGAGTCTCCTGCATTGGCAGGTGAATTCTTTACCACTGAGCCACCAGGGAAGTCTACATACTAAACTAAGTAAATAAAGGAATAGACTAAACTTTCAATAACAGCAGTTCCTTATCAAAAAAACCAGTTCAGGGTCCCTTTCAGGGGAAATGTGGTCAGCAAGCACTACAGTAAATCTGTGATGTGCTAGGCACCCCCCTATTTTCTTAAGGTCCAATGGAAGTGGCTACCATCAAACCTACTTGATGATACAGTTGAAGGGGGCTCTATTGGTGGTCCCTGTTTTTGGCATCTGTGTTCATTTACCCTCTCCTGGTAGCTGCATCTCCAGGGCCCTGCTAGGGCACCGACTCTCCCCCAGGCTCATCCATGTGGCCTAGGCAGCACTGCCTCCCATCTCCAGCTCTGGGGTCTCTGAAAATCAAGGTTTCTGGTCTTCTGTGGTCTCAGTGACTTCTGTTCCTTGTGGGAAACATACAATCCCATTAACGGCCACAGGAAACCCTCACTTTTGGATTGAGCAGAGTGATGGAGTGAGGCTGCCTGTGCTGAGCTGTCTTTCTACACTAGGATGGCTAGACTGAGACAAAAGCCTACATGGGTTTCTGTGTACAACCGGAGCACGTGGGTGTGTGGTGTATTTTAATGCCCTAACTAAACCATTAGGAAGCATCTCTCTGTTCCTTGAGCTTTTCAGACTATGCCAGCCATTATGATTTTGATTTTCCTGCCTTGGTTTGAGTTGGATTTTGTGTCTTTAAAAGCCAGAACAGTCTTAATGTAGGACTGAGTATTTGAAATAGTTTGTTAGATGGCTGCTATGTTATTTGTTTGTTGTTGTTTAGTCCATAAGTCTTGTCTGACTCTTTGCGACCCCATGGACTGTAGCCCGCCAGGCGCCTCTGTCCATAGGATTTCCCAGACAAGGATGCTGGAGTGGGTTGCCATTTCCTTTTCCAGAGGACCTTCCTGACTCAGGGACTGAACCTGAGTCTCCTGCACTGGCAGGTGAATTCTTTACCACTGAGCCACCAGGGAAGTCTACATACTAAACTAAGTAAATAAAGGAATAGACTAAACTTTCAATAACAGCAGTTCCTTATCTATGATGGCCCCTTACAGCTGCAAAATCTTTTTGCATATAACATCTTGCTTAATCTTTATCATAAATATTGAGGTAGATACTACTTATATCATTTATTTTTAAGGAATTAAGTGTTTTCGGGGTTATACAAAGTGTAAGGGTCGTGGACACAGACTCAGGCCTTCTGACTCTAACTTGAAGGCTTTTGCCAACATACTTCTACATTTTAAACTATTACCAGGTACATTTCAAAGACTCACAGTATATTTTCTATTTTTGTAGATTTTAAGAGACAAGCAATAAGCAGTGTGTCCTTTCAGGTTTCTTATTTATAAATGTGAAAAGAGAAGATTGCTTTGAAATGCTTCATGTTTTCTTTAAAGTAAAGTTCTCAAAAGCTGTCATTTTAAAAGTGACTGTTGTCAACTAGGTAAAAGATAGTTTATTAGAAATAGGGAATTCCTTCAGTTAATTTCAAATTTGCTTCTTGGTCTCACATCTCAAATAAGTGCATCATAAGCCTGATTTTCTAGGTCACTGATGTTATGTCTTTTGGATGTTGTAATTCATTTTCATTTTTGAAATTTGAGTCTCTTTAATTGTCTTTTTATTAATAGAAAGAAAACATCAGAAATTAAAAAAATACATCCTTCTAGTGGAATTGCTGAAGAAGTATTTGAAATTGTTACTTTCATTGTTGATTTTTAAACATTGAGATATAATTGAAATATAACATTGTATTAGTTTCACAGCTACAACATAATGATTTGATATTTGTGTACCTTGCAAAATGATTGCTACAGTAAATCTACTTGCCTCTGGTGTCCATATATACTTGCAATTTTTTATTGTGATGAAAACTTTTAAGATCCACTCTTTTAGAAAATTTCAAATATGCAATACAGTGTCACTAATATAGTCATCGTTCTGTACCTTACATCCCCAGGACATATTTATTTTATACCTAGAAATTTATATATTTAAGATTCCTTTTTTCTATTGCAGTGTGTGACTTTTCAGTTTCAGATGTTTTTGATAGTTTGGCTCATCAGGGAATCGTCACTCTTATGAGCTCTATTTGCTGCTCATAGATCCTATTTTCTTCCAGGGAGATCTGGCTGGAGTCATGGCAAAGATCCACAAGTCTCTTCAGGATCTTCCCACAGTTGGTTCAAATTCTGGGTCTGTTTTTGTTAAATTTGAAATCTTGGAGAAGTCATGCACGAGACTTTGCAGTTAAAAAAATTAAATAAGTCTTTCTCTTTTGAATAAAGGTGCAGTTGCTACACATTATTCTACATTATTTAATCATACCCTTAGGGATTAGAGGAGACTCCTTGAAGCAACATTTCTGTCTTATGTCGGGAAATTAATAGCAGAATAAAATGCCCCTGCAGAAACAGAATAAGAAGGACCTCTTTGCTCACTTGAGCTTTATCTAAGTGTATTGAATTACAGCATATAATAGTTCAGCTTGAACTTTAACAGCACTCTTTGTGAAATTTTTGATAGTGTTTGTTCACTCTTTGCCTTGCCAGTTAGTTACTTATTTCTGTGTCCCCTCTTTTCTGAATTGTGACCTTCTTGAAGGCATGGACAACACTTTCAAAAATATTATTGTCCTATACGTCCCTTGGCTGATTCATGTCAATGTATGGCAAATCAATACCGTATTGTAAAGCAAAATAAAGTTAAAAAAAAAAAGAATACATAAACTAATCCATCATATGAGGAGATGCTCAGTATATGTCTGTTAACTGTCTTGAAAGTAGATCTGTACCATATTGGTCCAAAGCACTGTCTTTGCAATTTGTTTCAAAAAGAAGTGATACAGATTCAGTTCAGATGACATGATGGTGAAGCAGATAAACTCATATTGCTAGAGAAAATAAAAGATAATGTGTACATTTTGTTCTCTTCTTTTACAGCAGCATGGCTCTTTGTAAAGAATTCAGCTCTTATTTTGAGTGAAATGAGGATCTTTCAGGATCCAAGAAAATATTTAAGCTTTCTGGCCTTACTACTATACTAATGAAAACTTTATTCTGAGGAAATAATTTCTCAACAGAAAATGCCATTCATTTATTCAATAAACAGTAATCAAGGATCTTCTCTATGCCAGGCACTGATGTAGACATTTGACAAACATCACTGAACAAAATGGAGTTTGTTTAAAAAATATTTTTTGATGTGGAGCATTTTTAAAATACTTATTTAAAAAAAGTTAAATGTTTTAAAAATACTTATTTTATTATTTTTGGCTATGTTGGATACTATTTTCAAAATCTCTATTGAATTTGTTAGAGTAATATTTCTGTTTTCTGTTTTGGTTTTTGGCTTCGAGGCAGTGGATTTTAACTCCCTGACCAGGGATCTATCCTGCACCTGCTGCATTGGAAGTGTTAGTCATTAAGTCATGTCCGACTCTTTGCAACCCATGGACTATAGCCCTCCAGGCTCCTCTGTCCATAGAATTCTCCAGGCAAGAATACTGGAATGGGTAGCCATTCCCTTTTCCAGGGGATTTTCATTACCCAGGTCTCCAGCATTGCAGGTGAATTCTTTACCATGTGAGCCACCAGGGAAGCCCTGCATTGGAAGGTGAAGTCTTAACCTCTGGATCACCAGGGAAGACCTGGAGTTTATTTTATAAAAGAGAATGACAGACTACTAATAAATATAGTAATTATAAATGATTAAATTATATAGGATATTAGATTCTTATGAATGCTTTGGGGAAAAAAGAACAGAGGAAGGAGTAGAAATATGGAGTTAAGGGTTAAATTTTTAAATGAGGCTTTAGGGTAGATCTTATTAAGAAAGTCATATATGAGCACTGAAGAAAGAGAGTTGAAAGATGATGATCTGTGGGGATGACAGAGCAGCAAGTGCAATAGTCCTAAGATTTCGTTACCCAGGTCTCCAGCATTGCAGGTGAATTCTTTACCATGTGAGCCACCAGGGAAGCCCTGCATTGGAAGGTGAAGTCTTAACCTCTGGATCACCAGGGAAGACCTGGAGTTTATTTTATAAAAGAGAATGACAGACTACTAATAAATATAGTAATTATAAATGATTAAATTATATAGGATATTAGATTCTTATGAATGCTTTGGGGAAAAAAGAACAGAGGAAGGAGTAGAAATATGGAGTTAAGGGTTAAATTTTTAAATGAGGCTTTAGGGTAGATCTTATTAAGAAAGTCATATATGAGCACTGAAGAAAGAGAGTTGAAAGATGATGATCTGTGGGGATGACAGAGCAGCAAGTGCAATAGTCCTAAGATAGGAAAGTGCTTAGCAGGTTCTAGAAAAAGCTGAAAGGCCAGCTGGAGGCAGTGGAGTGAGCAAAGAAGAGAATAGTGGAAAATAAAGTTTGACAAAAATGGGAGACCAGATCACGTAGGGCTGTGTTGGCCTTGTGAGAAATTTGTGTCTTGTATTAATTGATATGAGGATCCATTGCAAGGTTCTGAGGAAAAAAAAAACATGGCAGGATCTAACAGACATTTAAAAGGGATCTCTCTTGGGGACTTTCCTGGTGGTCCAATGGTTGAGACTCCACACTCCCAGTGCAAAGGGCCTGGGTTTGATCCCTGATCAGGGAACTGGATATTGCATGCTGCAATCAAGATTTCACATGCTACACCCAAAAGCTCCTGCATGCCATAAGCAAGAGTGAAGATCCCATGTGTCACAGGTAAGACCTGGTGCAGCCAAATAAATAAATATAAATAAATGTAAAAAACCAATCAATCAATCGAAAGGATCACTCTTGTGGCTATATTGAGAATAGCCCATAAGGAGGAAATGACTGGAGTCAGGTCACCAGTTAGGAAGAGAAGTGGGCTAAGTAATGACTCCCTGAAAGACTCTAATATCTGAAACCAGTGAGTATTGCCTTGTATGGAAAAAAATTACTAAAGGTGTTAGATTAAGGATATTGTTGTAGGAAGATTGTCCACATTATTTTGGTGGGGTCTTTAAATACAACCACATTTATTCTTCTTGTCTTGACCACAGACAAGAAAAAGTCCATGTGATAGAAACAGAGTCAGAGAAAAATGTTACAACACTGGTGCTGAAATGGAGGAAGAGGCCCTGAGCCAAGGTACACAAAGGGTGAAGCTCTAGCTGCTGGAAATGGCAAAGAAATGGGCTCTTGCCTACAGCCTCTACAGAGAAGATGGCCCTGCCATCATCTTGGTTTTGGCTGAATGATATTGGTTTTGGACATATGACCTCCAGAACTATAAGAGAATAAACTGTTGTTCTAAGCCACCGCAATTGTGGTAATTTGTTACAGTAGCCTATAACAACGGGTGTAGAAAGCTATTGCTGTATCCAGGAAGGAGATGATGGTAGTCACGTAAGTATGATACAATGGAGATGGTAAAAAAACCTGCATTTTCAAATAAGTTTTAAGTGTAGAATAAATAAGATTTTCAGTGAGATCAAAGTGGGATGTGACATAAAGGAAGGAGTCAAGGATGGCTCCAAAATTGTTGTCTAAGCAAATGATTTTGCACCAGCTGAGATGAAAAAGTTGCATGTTGAGAAAGTTTTCTGAGTGGCAAACAGGAGTTCTAATTTGGACACACTAGGTTTTGAGTTTTTTTTAGATATAAACGGAGACTTGAATAGGCAGTTGGGTATAAAAGCATGGAGTTTGGAATTCAGACCTTTGGCTGGTGGTACAGATTTGGAAGCTATTGACATACGTTTGGCATTGAGAGCCGTGAAATGAGAAGAGTTCATCAAGGGAGTTGATGTAAACAGAAAAGAGAAAAGAGCTAAAGATTGATCCTTTGGGAACTCTACATGACAAGTTTGAGGGAAGCTCTGTGCATGAAAATAACCACTGGAAGAATATTTATACAAATATGTAAATAATTTTATTAAAAATTTTTTTTTTACTTTGCAATACTGTATTGGTTTTGCCATACATTGACATGAATCCACCACAGGTGTACATGAGTTCCCAACCCTCAGCCCCTCTACCATCACCCTCCCCATATCATCTCTCTGGGTCATCACAGTGCACCAGCCCCAAGCATCCTGTATCCTGTATTAAACCTAGACTAGCTATTTGTTTCTTACATGATAGTATACATGTTTCAATGCAATTTTCCCAAATCATTGCACCCTCTCCCTCTCCCACAGAGTCCAAAAGTCTGTTCTTTACATCTGTGTCTCTTTTGCTGTCTTGCATATAGGGTTATCATTACCATCTTTATAAATCCCATATATATGTGTTAGTATACTGTATTGGTGTTTTTCTTTCTGACTTACTTCACTCTGTATAATTGGCTTCATTTTCATCCACCTCAATAGAACTGATTCAAATGTATTCTTTTTAATGGCTGAGTAATACTCCATTGTGTATATGTACCACAGCTTTCTTATCCATTCATCTGCTGATGGACATCTAGGTTGCTTCCATGTCCTGGCGATTATAAACAGTGCTGTGATGAACATAGGGGTACATGTGTCTCTTTCAGTTCCAGTTTCCTCAGTGTGTATGCCCAGCAGTGGGATTGCTGGGTCATAAGGCAGCTCTATTTGCAATCTTTTAAGGAATCTCCACACTGTTCTCCATAGTGGCTGTACTAGTCTACATTCCCACCAACAGTGTAAGAGGGTTCCCTTTTCTCCACACCCTCTCCAGCATTTATTGCTTGTAGACTTTTGGATCATCCATTCATCTGCTGATGGACATCTAGTTTGTTTCCATGTCCTGACTATTATAAACAGTTCTGCAATTGGGGTACATGTGTCTCTTTCAAATCTGGTTTCATTAGTGTGTATGCCCAGCAGTGGGATTGTTGGGTCATTAGGCAGTTCTATTTGCAAATTTTTAAGGAATCTCTACACTGTTCTCCATAGCGGCAGTACTAGTTTGCATTCCCACCAACAGTGTAAGAGGGTTCCCTTTTTTCCACACCTTCTTCAGCATTTATTGCTTGTAGATTTTTGGATTGTAGTCATTCTGACTGGTGTGAAATGGTACCTCATTGTGGTCTTGATTTGCATTTCTCTGATAATGAGAGATGTTGAGCATCTTTTCATGTGTTTGTAAGCCATCCATATGTCTTCTTTGGAGAAATGCCTATTTAGTTCTCTGGCCCATGTTTTGATTGGGTGGTTTATTTTTCTGGAGTTGAGCTGCATAAGTTGCTTGTATATTTTTGAGATTAGTTGTTTTTCAGTTGCTTCATTTGCAATTGTTTTCTCCCATTCAGAAGGCTGTCTTTTCACCTTGCTTGTAGTTTCCTTTGTTGTGCAGAAGCTTTTAATTTTAATTAGATCTCATTTGTTTATTTTTGCTCTTATTTCCAGTATTCTGGGAGGTGGATCATAGAGGATCCTGTTGTGATTTATGTTGGAGAGTGTTTTGCTTATTGTCTCCTCTAGGAGTTTTATAGTTTCTGTGTTTACATTTAGATCTTTAATCCATTTTGAATTTATTTTTGTGTGTGGTGTTAGAAACTGATCTAGTTTCATTCTTTTACAAATGGTCGACCAGTTTTCCCAGCATCACTTGTTAAAGAGATTGTCTTTACTCCATTGTATATTCTTGCCTTCTTTGTCAAAGATAAGGTGTCCATAGTTGTGTGGATTTATCTCTGGGCTTTCTATTTTGTTCCATTTATCTATATTTCTGTCTTTGTGCCAGTGCAATGCTGTCTTGATGACTGTGGCTTTGTAGTAGAGCCTGAAGTCAGACAAGTTGATTCCTCCAGTTCTATTCTTCTTTCTCAAGATTGCTTTGGCTATTCCAGGTTTTTTTGCATTTCCATACAAATCTTGAAATTATTTGTTCTAGTTCTGTGAAAAATTCTGCTGGCAGTTTGATAGGGATTGCATTGAATTTGTAGATTGCTTTAGGTACTACCGCACAATTTTACTCATCTCATATGCTAGTAAAGTATGCTCAAAATTCTCCAAGCCAGGCTTCAGCAATACGTGAACTATGAACTTCCAGATGTTCAAGCTGGTTTTAGAAAAGGCAGAGGAACCAGAGATCAAATTGCCAACATCCACTGGATCATGGAAAAAGCAAGAGAGTTCCAGAAAAACATCTATTTCTGCTTTATTGACTATGCCAAAGCCTTTGATGGTGTGGATCACGATAAACTGTGGAAAATTCTGAGAGAGATGGACTACCAGACCACCTGACCTGCCTCTTGAGATATTTGTATGCAAGTCAGGAAGCAACAGTTAGAACTGGACATGGAAAAACAGACTGGTTCCAAATAGGAAAAGGAGTATGTCAAGGCTGTATATTGTCACTCTGCTTATTTAACTTATATGCAGAGTACATCATGAGAAATGCTGGGCTGGAAGAAACATGAGCTAGAATCAAGACTGCCGGGAGAAATATCAATCACCTCAGATATGCAGATGACACCACCCTTATGGCAGAAAGTGAAGAGGAGCTAAAGGGCCTCTTGATGAAGGTGAAAGAGGAGAGTGAAAAAGTTGGCTTAAAGCTCAACATTCAGAAAACAAAGATCATGACATCCGGTCCCATCACTTCATGGGACATAGATAGACAAACAGTGGAAACAGTGTCAGACTTTATTATTTTTGGCTCCAAAATCACTGCAGATGGTGACCGCAGCCATGAAATGAAAAGACGCTTACTCCTTGGAAGAAAAGCTATGACCAACCTAGATAGCATATTCAAAAGCAGAGACATTACTTTGCCGACTAAGGTCCGTCTAGTCAAGGCTAGTGGTCATGTATGGATGTGAGAGTGGGACTGTGAAGAAGGCTCAGCACCGAAAAATTGATGCTCTTGAACTGTGGTGTTGGAGAAGACTGTTGAGAGTCCCTTGGCCTGCAAGGAGATCCAACCAGTCCATTCTGAAGGAAATCAACCCTGGGATTTCTTTGTAAAGAATGATGCTAAAGCTGAAACTTCAGTACTTTGGCCACCTCACGCGAAGTTTATTTAACTTATATGCAGAGTACATCATGAGAAATGCTGGGCTGGAAGAAGCATAAGCTGGAATCAAGATTGCCGAGAGAAATATCAATAACCTCAGATATGCAGATGACACCAGCCTTACGGCAGAAAGTGAAGAGGAACTAAAAAGCCTCTTGATGAAAGTGAAAGAGGAGAGTGAAAAAATTGGCTTAAAGCTCAACATTCAGAAAATAAAGATCATGGCATCTGGTCCCATCACTTCATGGCAAATAGACGGGGAAACTGGAAACAGTGGCTGACTTTATTTTTCTGGGCTCCAAAATCACTCCAGATGGTGACTGCAGCCATGAAATTAAAAGACACTTACTCCTTGGAAGCAGAGTTATGACCAACCTAGACAGCATATTAAAAAGCAGAGATATTACTTTGCCAACAAAGGCCCGTCTAGTCAAGGCTATAGTTTTTCCTGTGGTCATGTATGGATGTGAGAGTTTGACTGTGAAGAAAGCTGAGAGCTGAAGAATTGATGCTTTTAAACTATGGCACTGGAGAAGACTCTTGAGAGTCCCTTGGACTGCAAGGAGATCCAACCAGTCCATTCTAAAGGAGATCAGTCCTGGGTGTTCATTGGAAAGACTGATGCTAAACTGAAACTCCAATACTTTGGCCACCTGATGCAAAGAGCTGACTCATTGGAAAAGACCCTGATGCTGGGAGGGATTGGTGGCAGGAGGAAAAGGGGATGACAGAGGATGAGATGGCTGGATGGCATCACCAACTCGATGCACATGAGTTTAGGCGAATTCCAGGAGCTGGTGATGGACAGGGAGGCCTGGCGTGCTGCAGTTCACGGGGTCGCAAAGAGTTGGACACGACTGAGAGACTGAACTGAACTGAACTGATGCTATATAGCAGGTCCTTGTTGGTTATCTATTTTATATATAGTAGTGTGTATTTGCTAATCCCAAATTCCCCATTTATCCCTCCTCCTGCCCTGGCCTTTCCCCCTTTGGTAACTATAAGTTTCTTTTTTCCTTTTTAAAAGTATTGATTTGATCGCATCAGGTCTTGGTTGCGTCATGTGGGCCTTCCCTTGCAGTGCATGGACTGTCTAGTTGTGGCACACAGGCTCTGGAGCACAGGGGCTCCGTAGTTGCAGTGTGTGAGCTTAGCTGCCTCATGGCATGTGGGATCTTAGTTCCCCAACCAGGGACTGAACCTGCATCCCTGCATTGGAAGGCAGATTCTTAACCACCAGAAATTCAAGGAAGTCCCTAGATTTTCTATCCTCTGTCACTTTTCCCCATATTGTTGTAATAGTCTGTTCTCCCAGATCTAGGGACAAGATGTACCTTAATCCTCAGAAAGCTAACTCCATCCTGGATGGAATGCCACTCTCCAGACCCAAAGTTAGGCTCAATTCCTGACCATCCTGGCCCCAGACCTCTGCAGCATCCATTCATGCTACACAACAACATGCTCTTATTTTTGTGGCTAGTGGAATTCCAATGATCTGTTCAACTCTTTTACACTAATCCTTGTATCCCCTACAAGAGATACCTACTCAAATGACTCATTTGTAAAAGTCGCCTTTCTTGTCCTGTCTGTACACTGGGCTGTTTTATCTCATGACCTCTTTGAAATTTGAAGGTATTTGGATTTAAATTTCTAGAAGATTCCACAAGGCACTGGCAAGCAGGTTATGTGTGACCAGAGAAAAGGAACTGGCTCTTCAGGAACTAGGAAACATGGAATAAATAGAGTTTTTCTGGCTACACGTGCAATAACATGGAGGTTTATTCAGTTGCCTGTCACAGTGACATATGAACCTAATTACATTGTATTCACATCTGTCTTTCTTCAGCTACTCTGGTGTTGAATATGTTAGGCTTATAGTAAGCTGGAATGAAGAAAAATAAATGAGAAACGATAGTCAATGGCACTGGTTCCGGGTCGGGCTACTGAATTTCACTGCCCTCAAATGAGTTATCAACAAGCTAGATGTGGGTGAAGTATTTATAGGGTGGAGAGAGGACATTTAAACCTTTTCCTGGATTCTCTAGTTCTTAGGTTCTCCTTTTCTTAAAGGAAAACATAAAGATCTAACAGATCAAAATTCGAACCTGATATGTTACAGGTGTGGACCCACAAAAAATTCAATTTGTGAATGGTTTCACCAAAAAACCAAGAGCGGATGGAAAATAGCAAAGGCCAGCCAGGAAGATGGAGTGAGGTGCTTATCACTCACTGGTTATGGTAGGTGGCTGAAACATGAAACAGGAGTGGGGTTTAGGGGATTATCTGATGTGGAGGAAAGAAAGAAAAGAAAGATAAACCCGCTCAGAGGTTGAAAGGAGAGTAAAGGGAGAGTGACTGGTATGATATTTGCAGGTTATGGGTCTCTCAAACTGCTCCCTCAACACTCTGATTAAATGTCTCGTTACTGTGTCCTAGAGAAATCCCACCAGTCGCTGCCGTGTCTCCTGTGCCTCCTTTGTGGTAGGGACGTGCTCTTAATGAGCAGGGAGGTAGCAAGGCTTTGGGACTCCTCGCCACCTGGCTGTGCCTCCTTACACTGCAGGGACACTGTTCATGGGCTCTCTGTTTTCATTGGGGGGGGGGGGTCATGGGAAAACATCAGCTCTAGGGAAGGTCAAACTCTGATAGGTCTCTGTACTTAAAAGTTTTTAAAACTAATAATAACATTAAAGTTTGGAGAAGGCAATGGCACCCCACTCCAGTACTCTTGCCTGGAAAACCCCAGGGACAGAGGAGCCTGGTAGGCTGCAGTCTATGGGGTTGCTCAGAGTGGGACACGACTGAAGTGACTTAGCAGCAGCAACATTACAGTTAGAACACCTGTCTCACCCTAAATAATTTTTTTAAATGTATTTATTTTTGGCTGTGCTGATTCTTTGCTGTTGCTCGGACTCTTTTCTAGTTGCAGTGCACAGGCTTCTCTTGGTGGTGACTTCTTTTGTTGCAGAGCACAGGCTCTAGGGCTCGGGGACTTCAGTAGTTGCAGCACGTGGATTTAGTTGCTCCGAGGCATGTAGGATCTTCCCGAATCAGGGACTGAACCTATGTCCCCTGATTGGCAAGAGGGCTCTCTACTACTAAGCCACCAGAGAAGCCCCACTAATTTTTTTAAATTATTTATTCAGCTGCACTGGGTCTTGGTAGTGAGAGAGTCATTTCCTAAGCAGGTTGATAAGAAGTCTAGGGGTCCCCAAGGAGAGAGGGGTCTGGAATTCTCAAGGAGGAAGAAAGAACAAAGTTTTTTTTCCCTCTACATTCTCTAGGATTATATAACAATAATGTATCCTGCCTGAGGACACAGTCTCTGGATTAAACCTTCTGGCTAATCCTGTTAATTTAAGGTGTAAATTATGAGAGTAGGTCTGGTGAGGTCTTTACAACCTCCAGACATTCTTTGGATTCATTGGAGAGTATATAACTCCATTGCTAACACTTGCAAGGGGGTACTCTTTCTACCCACTTCTGATGTCTATGTCAGAAGCTTTCTCTATCTCTTTTACACTTTAATAAAACTTTATTACACAAAAGCTCTGAGTGATCAAGCCTTGTCTCTGGCCCCGGATTGAATTCTTCTCCTCCAGAGGCCAAGGATCCTGGCATCTTTGCGTGGTTCAACAACAACCTTTCAGTAGGAGCACAAAGGATCTTAGCTGCAGCATGCAAACTCATAGTTGCAACATATGAGATCTAGTTTCCTAACTAGGGATTGAACCAGGGCCTCTGCACTGGAAGCACAGATTCTAAGCCACTGGACCACCAGGGAAGCATGGGAAGTATTTCTTAATGTTGCTTCAAGTTGAACCAAACTCAATTTATTTCCAAGTCTCTCTGTGCCATTTATAGATGTATATGAGATATTCCTGTGTGCTAAGTCATTTCAGTCATATCTGACTCTTTGCAACGCCATGAACTGTCCACGAGATTTCCCAGGGAAGAATACTGGAGTGGGTTGCCATTTCCTTCTCCAGGGGATCCTCTCAATCCAGGAAGTGGACCCACATCTCTTAAGTCACCTGCATTGGCAGGCAGGTTCTTTATCACTTGTGCCACTTGGGAATCCCATATTAGATACTGGATCTACACAAATACTCACTGACATAGGTTCAAACTCTGATTCCAAAATCCTGCCCTTGTCCTTCTCTCCATCAGCCTGGCTTCCTTCCCCAGTACATGACAACATATGAGCCATGTTCAGAGGGCCATTGTCAATGTGTCTATCAAGTGATGTGAGTAGTCTTGCCCTACCTTCCAGCCAGGGGGAGATGATGGTAGGACGTGGATGTGGTAGCAGTGCTGAAATGGTGGAGCCAAATTAATTACTACGAGCCTCAGAAGCACGATTAACAGGGGAGAGATTTCATTCCTAAGGCCTGTTGCTGTCAGCAAGTTCCAAGAAACACTGGTTCATTGCTATAGCAACTGATTTCACATGCCTCAGCAGAAATCATAACAGCATTAGTTCTTCCTGGAGACAAGCTGAAACTGTCTACAGTTAGTGTTCTCTAAAGATGCTGGTGCTGCCCTTGTCTTTTTGCCTTTCTCTAATCACTCTGGGTTATTCGATCTTCTGAGACCTCCCATTTTCCTCCCTGAAAATGATGTTGCTGCCTTAGACAACCAGGTCATATGTGTGCGGCTCTGAGCCATCCAAACCCAAGGAAACTGGGGTGGGGGTGTCGTGATCAGAGAGGGGGAAATCACAGTGCTTATTTAAAAAAAAAAACACTTTTTATTTTATATCAAAGTATAGCTGGCTAACAATGTTGTGATAATTTCAGGTGGACAGCAAAGACACTCAGTCTTACATATACATGGATCTATTCTCTCCAAACTCCCCTCCGATCCAGTCTGCCATGTAACATTGAGTTCCCTGTGCTCTACAGTAAGTCCTTGTTGGTCATCCATTTTAAATATAGCAATGTGTACATAGTCGATCCCAAACTCCCTATCTCTTTCCCCCAGTCTTCGCCTATTAGTAACCTTAAGTTCATGCTCTGAGTCTGTGTTTCATAAATAAATTCATCTGTATCATTTCTTTTTAGATTCTGCATATAAGGGATGTCACATGAAATCTCTCCTTCTGTATTACTTCACTCAAATTTATGCCCCTCTCCTTGGGTCTACAGGGTGGGAGTGAGGGTCTCTGTGAAAACTTAACCATCAGAATATGGCAGCAAGGAAACTGCCTGCTATGCCAATTTCCAGGCTAAGCCTTAAGAGAGTATCAGCTTCCACTCTCTGACACTTAAAAAGACTTGTTTTTGGAGCCTGGAGCCAGTATATTAGAAGTCTGACTCCTCTGAGGCCGCCACTCTGTGAGGAAGTTCAAGCTGCTCCCCAAGGGAGGTCATACGAGGAAGAGCACAATTCTTGGTCATTCCCATCACCCCAGCTGAGATCCCAGGATGGTGGCATGGAGGGGAGCTATACCTGCTGTCTGGTCTAAATTCCTGACTCACAGGATCAGAAATATATAAGGATAACTAAGTCACGAAGTTTGAGAGCGGTTTGTTTCACAGGGATAGATAACTAAAAAGTCATCTACACATGAAATAATATGTGATGGCCATTTACAAAAGTGTGTGTCACGAAAGTGAAATTTCAGCCCCAGAGTTGCTTCACTCTTAGAACGGGGAAACAGTTTCCAATGGCTAGCTGCCAGTGGGTGTCTGAGAAATTATGGCAAACTGGAGTGATTCCTCAGTATTTCCAAGAACACCGACAAAGGGGAAAGCCTCATTAAGTTTTGTCAAGCAACAAAATCTACATAGGCTTTTAATCTCTTTTGCAGAAATACAACAGAAAGAGAAAAAAAAGTCTAAAAATCTGTAAAGAGTTCTCAGAAAATTTGGGGGTGAAGAGAAGGGTGTTCTGAATCCCTGCCCCCATCACTGTCTCCCAGTAGAGTTTAAACTCATTTGATGATAACTTAAAGAGTGTGTAAGTACTGTCCCATGCCTTCAAAATCATGTACCAGCAAAGACAAATTACTTCTAGAACATATTTGGCAAACGATCTTGCAACTCCCCAAGAGGTGACTAAAAAAGATTCAAATATGTTAAACTCATTTGTATTGAATGGATTTTTAATTTTCTGTGTCTTCTGATGTTTTGATATCTTAAATCTTTCCAGCTGGAGAAGGACTACGCCCCCTAGGAGCCAGACAATCCATAGAGATGGCAGAGGACCTAGCCTGAAGCAGGTCTTTGACAAGCAAATGAATCCAGAGCCACAGCTCCTCGGTCTGGTCTATCCACCCCAGGGGGCAATAATATTCCTCTTCCGTAGTCATATCACAGGCCAGGTTCTACACAACTGAGAACACCCTATAGTCCAAAGCCCTCTAAAAATTATTTAACTAGCCAATGCTAGGGGAGAAGGCGATGGCAACCCACTCCAGTACTCTTGCCTGGCAAATGCCATGGACAGAGGAACCTAGTAGGCTGCAGTCCATGGGGTCGCTAAGAGTCAGACACGACTGAGCAACTTCACTTTCACGCATTGGAGAAGGAAATGGCAACCCACTCCAGTGTTCTTGCTTGGAGAATTCTAGGGATCGGGGAGTCTGGTGGGCTGCCATCTCTGGCGTTGCACAGAGTCGGACACAATTGAAGTGACTTAGCAGGAGCAGCAGCAGCAGCAGCAGCAGGGAACTAGATCCCTCCGCATGCTGAAACTAAGAAGTCCGCTTGCCACAATGATCCTGTGAGCTGCAACACAGTCCCACCTCAGCCAAAATAAATAGACAAATGTTAAACAACGGCTCAGGTGGTAAGGAATCTGCCTACGATGTGGAAGACTCGGGTTCGAACCCTGGGTTAGGAAGATGCCCTGCAGAAGGGAAAGGCTACCCACTCCAGTATTCTGGCCTGGAGAATTCCATGGACTGTATAGTCCATAGGATCCCAAAGAGTCCACACAACTGAGCGACCTTCACTTTCACTTTTCAAACAACAACAACAACAAAAACTAGCTAATCCTAAACCATTTACCCTGTCCTGCCTTGCCTCTCCCTGGGAAACCCCAGGAAAGGAAGCGGCCTTATTTTACCACAGCACAGACATTCTTAAAGCATCATTCAAAGAGTTACGGGATCAAAGACACAGCTGAAGTCAAGTGTAGCTCATGAGAGTTGGGGTGGGTGAGGGCCATGGGATTACGGAGAGGGTCTTCTCTGTTCCCAGACCTCACCATGCCTTGACTGGTGCATCAGCGTCTTAACGCCTGGCCTTGGAGGGCAGATGGTCAGCATGTCTCAGAGTGGTCAGGAAACCAACCCAGAAACCCTGCACCATGGAGGGAGAATAAGTCATGTTAATATCTCCTTCCAAAGGGGACTGGATGTGAGAGGGAGTAGAAGAGAGGAAACTCAGTTGTGGTTTAGTCACTAAGTTGCGTCTGATTCTGCGACCCCATGGACTGTAGCATGCCAGGCTCCCCTGTATCCCACTGTCTCTTGGAGTTTGCTCAGACTCATGTTCATTGAGCTGATGATGCCATCCAACCATTTCATCCTCTGTCACCCCTTTCCCCTGCAGCCTTCCATCTTTCCTAGCATCAAGGTCTTTTCCAAGGAGTCGACCCAGGGATTGAACTCACATCTTCTGTGTCTCCTTCATTGGCAGGCCAATTCTTTACCACTGAACTGGCGAATTCTTTACCACCTGGGAAGCCCAAAACTCAGTTGCTTTATTTCAAAATTCAGTTCCCCTTGGGACTTCTCTGATGATCCAGTGGTTAAGACTTTTCCCTTCCAGTCCAAGAGATGTAGGTTCAATCCCTGGTTGGGGAACTAAGATCCCACATGCTGTGTGGAACAGCCAAAAACAAACAAAATTCAGTTTCTCTTGTAATCTAGAAGGAAAAAATGTTATGGAGCTTTATAAGCACTGACTTCAATTCACTCTTTTAGTAAAATATTTAAATTGCTGCACACAGAGCTTTAAATTGCACAGGGCTATGTATGTTCTGAAAAATGAAGCATGTCTTTAATGCTGAGTTATAAAAGCCACGTATTAAGGTAATAAACATACACTTTAAAAGAAACATAAGACACAATCGAACCTGCTCATCTAGTGATATAAACTAAATATGTGTTATTAAAAGCCCCCATGTTAACAGAGGGCAGATGGCGAAAAATGCAGAAAGGTATGACTCACTTCTGCCTTGAAGGGGTTTGGTATTCTCTGGTATCAGCAGAAAAGCAGATTTCTTACTTTCTAAACTTCCAAACAAGGTACCTTAATCTTTCTGAGAAAGGCTACAGGGAAAGTGAAATAATTCAGGTCTTTTATCCTTTTCCAGATCCTCTGCCTTCACCATTGCTCATCTCGTGCTGGCAGGTCGATGAAGCAGGAGGCAAACATGAAGCATATGAAGGAATGTAGGAGGAATCTGGAGGTGTAATTAAAAGAATTATATGTCTGCCTTTTTGCGCCTTTAATTTAGGAAGTCAGTAGCTTAAATCACCTACTCCACAGCAGGAGTAAGGCCCAGCTGTCATCACACTGAGAAGGACTCTGCCACCCAGACAGACACTGAGCGGCACTTTCTTCACTTAAAACCCTGAAGTGATTACCACAATCGCTGGCTGATGGTAGTTTTATCCAGATATTCTTGCCATTAGGATCTTTCTATCAGCTTCTTCAAATAACCTCCAAGCTGCATTCAAGCATTTTTACAAAGCACCAGCTCATGTCCTGGAGGAGGGGGCAGGAAAGGGTTTCTTGCATTTGGGTCATGTCAGCTAGACTGGGCTTAAAAGCTCTCATTCATCATGTCAAATCTTGGACATCAAGTTTTAAGACAGGCGTTTCTGGTCACTTCAGACAAATGACTGGCGGTTGAGCTGCTGGACTGTGGCCTCCCTCCCAGGATGGTCTCGCTAGTCCTCCAGATGACCTGGAAACCAGCAGCAGCCTGAACACGGCTGGCGTACTAAGGCCATTCTGATTGCCATGCATGTCCAACCCGGTCAGGAGAGCAGGTCGCCAGGCTTGGTGGCCCTTTTTGCCAGGCCATTGGCGTTTGTCTAGGCAGTAGACAAACCCATGGGGATACCAATGATTTTGTGTAATACTATGTTACTATACATAAAGCTCTGCTATTTTCCAGTAAGAGTTAGGTAGCTAATTTGGGGCAGTTTTGTTTTTAAAAATGGAAGACATGCAATTTAGCAATGGCAATCCCATCCCCCCTCCTTTTTTTTTCCGGCTTCCCTGGGTCTTTGTTGTGGTGCATGGGCTTTTCCTGTTACAGAGCACAGGCTCTTTAGCACACAGGCTCAACAGTTGTGGCTCAGGGGCTTAGTTGTCCTATGTCATGTGGGATCTATGTTCCCTAACCAGGGATTGAACCAAAGTCCCCTGCATTGGAAGGTGGATTCTTAACGACTGGACTATCAAGGAAATCCCTATTCCCTTACTGCTACTGGCTACTTCCAGCAACAGAGCTCGATGATGTTCTCTTTCCCTGGATCTTCAGCTCAATTTCTTTATCCTCATCCTGCCCCTAAAGTTGGGAGGTTGTTTAGTCGTTTAGTCGTGTCTGACTCTTTACGATCCCATGGACTGCAGCATGCCAGGCTTCCCTGCCCTTCACTATCTTCTAGAGTTTGCGCAAACTCATGTCCATCCTACTGACTGATTGACCTATGTACGTATTTAATGTTGACTATTTTTTAATATTTATTTAGCTGCATCGGGTCTTAGTAGAGTCATTTGGGCTTCAGCAGTTCCAGCACACCAGCTTAGTTCTCCGGCCAGAGATTGAACCCAAGTCCTCTGCATTGCAAGGCAGATTCTTAACCACTGGACAACAAAGGAAGTCCCTTGACAGAATATTTGCTACAGGCAACACCATATGTTATAAATTGGAGATAAACAAATGTTCATGATAAGGTTTCAACCAACGATAAATATTTAAGGTAAAAATATGAACACTCCCCCTGTCTTTTCCAAATTTACTCCCTCCCATTGTACTCCGGGAATGTGTTGCAGATGGGTTTATCTTTACTTTCTATAGCTTTGAAAATGTATAGGGACTTCCCTGGTGGTCCAGTGGTTAGGAATCTGCCTTGCAATGCCAGGACACAGGTTTGCTCACTGGCTGGGGTACTAAGATCCCATATGCCACAGAGCAACTAAGCCTACACGCCGCAACTAGAGATTCCATATGCTGCATCAAAAGATCTCGCATGATGCAGCTACGATCTGATGCAGACAATGGCACCCCACTCCAGTACTCAGGCCTGGAAAATCCCACGGACAGAGAAGCCTGGTAGGCCACAGTCCATGGGGTCTCGAAGAGTCGGACGTGACTTCACTTTCATTTCACTTTCATGCATTGGAGAAGGAAATGGCAACACACTCCAGTGTTCTTGCCTGGAGAATCCCAGGGACGGGGGAGCCTGGTGGGCTGCCGTCTATGGTGGTGCACAGAGTCAGACATGACTGAAGTGACTTTTATATGTTATATTTCAAGCATATACACATGGGAGTGTTGGGGTGTATGTGTATCCATACACAATTTAGATATGGTACTCATGAAGTTAAAAGTAGAAATTATTGAAAATTATACTAAATGTTCTTTTAAAATTCCCACTCTGATCTTTTTGTTTATACACATTTTCCAGGGTCTGCAGGAGGAAGACCCCACTGGACTCGCGCCAGCCCAGAGGCTGCTGTTCTGTAAATATTGCTTTCACTCCATTCATTCAAAAAATACTTCTTGGGTTTAGAACCATCTTCCAGACATCATGCTAACTAGGAGTACAAAACTGAAAACGTGCCCTTACCGTTCAGTCCAGACTGCTGCTGCTGCTTTGTCGCTTCAGTCATGTCTGAATCTGTACAATCTTATGGACCGCAGCCCGCCAGGCTCCTCTGACCATGGAATTCTCCAGGCAAGAATACTGGAATGGGTTGCCATGCCCTCCTCCAGGGGATCTTCCCAACCCAAGAATTAAACCCAGGTCTCATGCATTGCAGGCAGATTTTTTTTATCACTGAGCCACCAGGGAAGCCCACCAGTCCAGACTACACAGGATTAAAATATAAATATATATATAAATAATATATATAAATATAATGATAATATATAATAATATATATAATATATAATATATATAAATAAAATTCTCACTTTTTAAGAAGGTAACCTCAATAACCCTTTTGATTGTATTTTTTTAAACTGCGTAACAACCAAGTGTTATAATGATAGCTGAGAAGGGGTGACAAAGGATGAGATGGTTGGATGGTATCACTGACTCAATGGACATGAGTTTGAGCAAACTCAGAGAGAGAGTGGAGGACAGGGAAGCCTGGCGTGCTACTTCCTATTGTTGTTGAACAACAACAATGACCAAGTGTTATAATGATAGTTGTTCAAATGTTGGCCTCTGCAGGTAACAAGACAGGGTGATTCAGGACCAGTGGGTGTCTTCCCAGAAGAGCTTTGAGTGACTTTCTCAGGAAACTTGAGATACTGGGCAGCTGTTGCATCGCAAACATGCTCACCGGCTGGCCTGACGGTAAGGGTGGTTTGGGGGTGCCGTGTTTTTCCTTTGTTTATAACTGAGGTCGGTTTAGTCAGATCAGGTCGACGTGCACCCTGGTTCAGGGCTGGTGGAAGAAGGGCCCTGGAGGTGGTGATGTGGGTCAAGAGGCTGAGGACTTCATTCGATGTCAAGCTTTGACGTCATCTTTTCCCTCTTGCCGTACCTGAAGACAGCCTCTTGCTCCTTTCCTCCGATTGGGAAGGGAAAAGAAAGTGAGTTTGGAATGTGCTATAGCTGGGCTTTTATGGCTGCCCCTCAACTCCGTTTTAAGAACAGCATCTTCTAGTGAGAGAAAACATCATACAACAAACATCCCTGATTGTTTCCCTGAGGAGAGTGAAAGCCCAGTCATAAACGACAATGAATGCTTGAATCATGGGATGACCTACAAGTGACCTTCTGCCTCCGCTCAGTCCAGCCAGGCTGGTGACTCCCTGCCACCATCACCATGGACGCCGTGTCTCCGGAGGAGGGAAGGCCGTAACTCCAGGCCTGTCTCCACCCCAGCCCTCTGCTCACACGAATGCGAAGCAGTGTGTAATTTAGATAGGGGACAGGCGATCTCAGCTTTTGCCCCCACGCTGCTATGAAATTCCAAGCTTTTATGTGCAGGAAGCTCCATGTTGATCTTGGCCTCCCGATGGGTTAAAAAATCCTGTTTAAACGCTGCAGCCTCAGAATAGTCTTTGAGGTTTTTCGATGTTGTTTTATAAAAGACTCTGCCTGATTATTTACAGATGCTGTCTCTGAGAAAGCTGAAAATAGTCTCACTACGAATGCTGAAATCTGGAGCCAGGCTTCCCTACTATTTAACAGTGAACAGTTTGTCAGAGCTGAAATCCAAAGCTCAACCAGCTCTCAAATGGGGTTCCAGTCAGCGCCTCTGGCCTTGAGGTCTCTGTTGACCTGATCTCAGCCCATCAAGGAGTCCCTCATCAATGCTCTCATTCAACAAGTATTTGTCAAGCCCTAACTACCTGCCAGGGGCTGCCCTGCTGGCTCAGACGGTAAAGAATTCACCTGCAATGCAGGAGACCCAGGTTCGACCCCTGGGTCAGGAAGAGCCCATGGAGAAGGAAATGGCAACCCGCTCCAGTATTCTTGCCTGGGACAGACAGAGAAGCCTGGTGCGTGACCGTCCATGGGGTGGTAAGAGAGTCAGACACGACCGAATGACTAAGCACATACAGCACACACACACACACACACACACACACACACACACACACACACACACACACACACTGAGATGAAAACTAAGGCTCTGCCCTCGAGGAGAGGAAGTCAGTCAACCAGCATCGTTTAGTTGTGACAGACAAGCTGTGATGGACGAGCAGGGTGTGCTGGGTCACCTCCCGGGGCACAGGGCATGGCGGGTGGTGAACTGGGAGGCCAGCTCAGAGGCGCGGGTTGCCCTCGCCCCCTAACTCCTACTCAACAAGGGCAGACAAGCAAGGTGTCTAGTTTTTTCCTTCCTTAAATCTGAACCAGGCTTTCTTCTCTACGGGAACATGATCTGCAATGCTCTCAATTAAGAGAGACCCGTTCTTGTTCACGAAATCTCTGAAGAGCAATTGAGAACAGCCTTCATACATGTGTTGGCAGTAGTCACCACCACAGGCAGAAGGGTCTCCGGTCTCCACAGTCATAACCCTTGAGCTGCTGTTGCAGTTCTCTGGTCCCGTCCCAGCCCTAGGGGAGGAGAGCTGGCTTCTAGAAAGCTCTGTCCACACTCAGGGTCACACCCCCGCCCGCCCCTCTCCGGGCCAACGGTCCCAGTGCCTCCCCCTCAGGCCTCGTTCATCTCCTTCGGTGCATTCAGTGTCAGGCCCTGGCCTCACTCCAAACCCTCCTCCTCCCTTCTCAGTCACAGAGCCCAGAACTGGGCCAGGAGAGGACAGCGCTGGGCCAAAGATTTTCCTTCCCAGTTCCCGCAAATTCCTGAGAGTCTCCACACGCCGGCTGAACAGAGTCTTCTTTTACACGACCAGTAGGGGAGATTCTGGGATGACAGCGCTGGGGGCGGGGTTGGGGAGAGTGAAACACAGCCCTTACAGGCTTCATGAGGGACACAGGGCCCCACGGTCATCAACATTACCTCTCCTGGCACTCCGAGCTTCTCGCTAGGGCCCTCAGGACCTGCGGGTGACTATTGAGAAGCGCTTCTGGGTTCACAGCAGTGCTGTAAATCACTGTGACTGAGTTAAAGCCTTCTCCGTGTGATTTACAACTTGCAGTAATAATGGCCAGGAGAGTCTGAGAACTCATCACTCCATCTCTTATCCTGTAGCCTCTCCTTAAAGAAAAAGGAGCCAAAATCTAAAATGAGAGCAATAATACAATTATGTCTCATCTTGGTACAGCAGTTTTTATTTTGCCACGTACCACCTCAGTAACCTTTTGCAGTGAATCTTATGTACTGACTTATAGCTAAGAAAAACAAATGCAAAAGCCACAAAGTGACTTGCTAATGGTCACATTTAAACAGCAGAACTAATATAATATTATACATTAATTACAACTCAATTTAAAAAACACTTAAAGAAAGTGTCAGAGGTAGGTCTCAAAGGCAAGTCACGGACTTCTCTGGTGGCTCAGTGGAGAAGAATCCACCTGCCAATGCAGGGGATGCAGGTTCGATCCCTGGTCTGGGAAGATTCCACATGCCAGGGAGCAACTGAATCCATGCCCTACGACTACTGAGCCTGTGCGCTAGAGCCCAGAAGCTGCAGCCATGGAGCCCACATGCCCTAGAGCCCGTGCTCCGCAGCAAGAGAAACCACCCCATGAGGGGCCTGAACACCGCAACTAGAGAGCAGCCTCTGCTTTCTGCAACTAGAGAAAGACCAAGCAGAAGCAACAAAGACCCAGCACAGCCAAAAATTTTACAAAAAGACAGGTCTACCTCACCTCTCTTTTACACTATAACTACTAGTATTTGCAAAATACATCATAGTTACAACTTTTCATGTACGTGATTTTATCGGTCCTCAAAACATTCCTAGGATGCAAATAAGCAATAATAAAAACTGGGTAGGAAATCACTGTGAAATATTTTGAAATGCATCAGAAAGATGAATGAACACCGCTCAGTTCTCTCTTTTGAGTTATCCAATTCTATAAGGACTTTGCATGTTTTGTGGTCTTTGAGTTGTTTTGTAATTCATAAATCATAAGTAACTGAGAGTGAACAATTCTTGCCCACATACTCACAATTGTGTTTTGCCCCTGGAAGTGCAATTGCTTTTCTTCTCCCTTTGGTAGGAGCCAGTTTCACATCTCTTAAGCCAAGCCCCTTCAGCATCCCTGGTTGCCTATGTACTGATTTTTTTATTCTTCAAATTGGTTGTAACATCTTATTGATTCATCAGTTATTGACTTAAATAAACCCTTGACCCATGTTCATTTGATATTTGTATGAGACCATGACTTTTATCTTTTAAAATAATTATGTTTTGACAACAGTTAACACACTGAGCAGGCAGGTGGCTCAGTAGGCAAAGAATCCACTTGCCAGTGCAGGAGACATGGGTTCAGAACCCTGGAGGAGGAAATGGCAATCCACTCCAGTATTCTTGCCTAGAGAATCCCATGGACAGAGGAGCCTGGTGGGCTACAGTCCAGAGGGCTGCGAACAGTCACGACTGAAGCAACTGATCAGGCACACATATCATCTTTTCAAAACCCACACTTCTATTTGCTCCCATAGAGGTGCTACATAAAGAGATTTTTCCAACAAATATCAATTGAATGTTTACCATGGGTTATGCCTGTCCTATACACTGAATGAAAACAGAGAAGGTCTCTCCTCCTATTGAGTTTATTTACATTTTAGGGTGAGATGGGGTGGTCTTGAATTCCAAAACTAAAAAAATCTGGCAAGCAATAAAAATCCATACCTTTCATATTTCTCCAGGACACATTAAGTGATGCCAAAGAAGGTTGCTTTCCACATAATTCTCTAGTATCTCCCATTTTCAGACAATAGAGAAATGGGATATTTTTGTTAGAACTATTGCTAAATAATTGGTTATTTCAAGTTACTCATTGAATTACTGAATCAAATGGATCAAACACACCATAGATTGCTCAACAATCTGTTATTATGGCTAAAAAAGTAATAGATAAGAAATTATATCCATTTGATGCATATACATGCATGTCCACAGGGGCTCATTAGAAAATAATTATTTTAAATAAAGTATTAGTCCCCAAATGAAACAGCATTGCATTTAATTAGGTAACTAAAAACTTTTCTGACTTAAATTAAAAATTATAAACCAATTTAATTTGTAAGGATAATAATTAAGACACTAAACCACATATAAATATAATGACTTTCCATTAAGATTTCATTAATATTTTTCTCCCTTTGGATTATATTACATCTGACCAAAGGAACTTGCCCCAGAGCAAATTTTCTAAGGAACAAATATAACATTTACTAGGGCACACACAGTCAAAAAAAAGTTTTTTTAAGATACCTTTTAACCAGATGGAATACATTACTTAAAAAATGTAAAAGATCAGAAAAAAACCCTTTTGGGGGATATTCCTAATTTTTTAAACAAGTCGAAGTGAATATTTTAATATACAAGTGAGACTTTTAGTTCATTAAAATGCAATGGGGAGTGATTTTTCCCAAACAATAAGAAGGAAAATCCCTCTGAGACTGTGAAGTCACAGAATTTGAGACTAAAAATTTGCTCATGTCAAGATGCTGTCAGTTAACCATCTGCTCTGTATGTGTGTGTATGTGTGTGTGTTTTCTTAATGAAAGCACTTTGTCTCCCTCGTGGTAATGATGCAGATTGCAAAATATTTAAACTATTGTTGGAACAATGTGTACCACACACAGATAATCCCTATACTTGGCTGATTTGATAGTAAACAAGGCAAACTCTTTTCTCATGCAATTCTTTACCCACACAAGCTAGCAGAGAGCATGCAGGAGGGAAAGGGAAGTAGGACTTGTGATGGTAGACGTGGATCTGAATGTCACACTCCAGGCTTGTGTGAATGAATGAAATCTCAGAGCAGAGCCTAGGAGGCAGAAGCAGTACCACCTCTGGGAGATTCCCCACCTATTTAATCTAGCCTTTACTTTCTAGTCCTTACTGCCCTTGTTTTAATTCACAGCTTTCATCACTGCCTGGCATTGCAGGCATATTGTTTATTGATTACTTTCATCTTCCCAATAGGGGAATCCCTGATGGCTCAGAGGGTAAGGAATCCGCCTGCAATGCAAGAGACACAGGAGACTCTGGTTTGATCCCTGGGTTTGGAAGATCCCCTGTGGAAGGAAATGGCAAACCATTCCCGTATTCTTGCCTGAAAAATCCCATGGACAGAGGAACCTGGAGGGCTACAGTCCAAAGGGTCAGATACGACTGAGTGACTAAACATGCAAGCACATTTCCAAAAGAATGTAACTGGATCCATAGGGAACTGAAATTTGATTATGCTCATTCATCAATTTCATTAATTTAGTCATTCACTTACTAACAAATATATATTCAGTACCAGATAATTATGTTAAGTGCCAACATTTACACTGAAGAGTTAGTTCTGAAGTCTACATGGAAACAACTAAGTACTAAAATCATGTATCATCAGCAATAAAAATGACAGTGAGTGACTGTCACTCAGTTGTGTCTGATTCTTTGTAACTCATGGACTATACAGTCCATGGAATTCTCCAGGCCAGAATACTAGAATGAATAGCTGTTCCCTTCTCCAGAGGATCTTCCCAACCCAGGGATCGAACCCAGGTCTCTCTCATTGCAAGTGGATTCTTTACCAGCTAAGCCATGAGGGAAGCCCAAAAATGACAGGAGGAGTTTATAAAACACAGCAAAAGAAGCAGCAGAGTATGTGGGCACTCCTACTGTAAAAGCAGTGGTGAAAACCACAGGTTGAAGGAAGAGAGAAGGAAAGGAGGAGGGTTAAGACTCAGCAAAACCTACCACAAACATTACACTCACACCCCATGAGTGAGTCATTACACACATATGAGGCCATGCTTGTTATTACTAATAATGTAACACTATTAAAATATTACCCATCAATCATTATGCCCTTCTCATTGGTTGAGAAAAAGGGACAGGAATTATTAGAATATATGCGTTCTATGCTAACAAAATACCATTTAAAAGAACATGTCAGCAACTGTTGAGGATGTAAAAGCATATGTGAAAATGCAAATAGTAAAAGAAGACATATAATATTTTCGATTGCAGACACTGAAAAATACATAAACCAACAATGGCTGATAATGATCCAGAAGGATAATGCAGCGCATGATAATTTCATGACAGATCTCCATAAGCGGGTAACACTCTGCCTCCATCTTCAGTTATGCACTAGGTGTGGGCAGTGTCTGTGTGTCTCTCGCCCACATTTCCACATTGTCTGAGCAGCCACCGCAGCCCCATTCTTCCCCGCTGGCCACTCCTCCTCAGGCCGGGTCTCTGTCACTGTCCTGATCAGCTTTAGGCTGCCACCACCTCCTACCAAGCGCAACACAACAGACTCGTCAATTCAAATCCTTACCTCAGATCACTCTTCTCTCCAATCACTTCCCTCCTCAGACTTACTTCCCTCCTCAAAGCTCCCATCTAAAGCTCACTCTCCCCGTAATCACATGGTGGCTTGTTTTCCTCACAGACGCCTTACGATGGATTTTAACGCAAACATCATCCCCACTGCACTCCACTGATTTGGCCTAAACCATTTTTTTCAGCTTCATGTCTCATTAGAGTCATCAACACATCCCCCGCAACTGAGAAAAACCATTTGCCATTCCCAGGAGCACCCCACCCAGTCCCTCCCCCAAGCCAAAACTCACATCATTTGCTCAATTTGGAGTGTCAATCTCTCACCCTGGCCTGTCTTCTCATTGACTTTCCTGATCCCCACTAGAAGCTTTTTGGTGTTTGACTTAGTCTTGATATTATAATTCTCTTCACTTATATTTCCCTAGCTAGAGTCTGAGTTTCCCAAAGATTTTAGCAGCCAGTACATGCTCTCCAACATAATAAATAAGCTCTATTAATGTTCACTAAAATGTAATTGAGCTGAACTTCTAATTAGGAAAAAGATGAGAAGTTAGATTCTTTGCTATATACATGGCTGACATATTTTTAAAGTTTCCTTTTATACATTGGCTTTTTCTGAACATCCGGAATAAAAGCATTCAAAAGTTTACCTACTTAAAGAAAAATTCCTTTGGACATCCAAAATCTGGATATCGCATTATATTGAGTAACCTACACATTAAAGAAACTCATTTTTCTTCAAAATGCAAAAAGTGTTGAAATAGAAGGACTATTATCTTGACGGGTCAGCCTGAAGAATTTCCTGGAACCTTTCACTTGTTTCTGATAACACACAACAGAAATTTGGACTGAAATCTAGACTCTACTCGCAGCAAAAGTTCAAAAAAGACTGTGATTGTGTTTCTGGCCGTCAGATATTCTTAATAACTGTTCACCTTTCCCCTTTGGTCTTCCATGTGTCTATGTTGTCTCTGGAGAGAATTTAAGTCAGAATCCGTGACTAACACGCAGAGTATGTCAGCCAGACTGTTTCTCCAGTTAGCCATCAACTCTCTGTCATAACATTGCTTCTTGGTCAAGTTCCTTGACTGCGTGAAAACCCAACTTAGTGATTAAAATTCTGCTCAAAAAGGCCCTGTAGTGCCTGGGGAATAGCCAGAGAAATAAGGTCTTTCTCATCTACTGGAAAAAACCATAACTCTGACTATACAAGCCTTTGTCAGCGAAGTCACGTGGCTGTTTTTTACTACACTTTTGAATTGTGATGCTGGAGAAGATTCTTGATCAAACCAGAAAATCCTAAAGGAAATCAACCCTGAATATTCATTGGAAGGACTGATGATGAAGCTGAAGCACCAAAATTTTGGCCACTCGACACAAAGAGCTGACTCACTGGAAGAGATCCTGATGCTGGGAAAGATTGAGGGCAGGAGGATAAGGGGGCGGCAGAGGGATAGTTAGATGGCATCACCGACTCAATGGACACAAATTTGAGCGTGAAATAGTGAAGGACAGTGAAACCTGGTGTGCTGCAGTCCATGGGGTCACAAACAGTTGGACACGACTTAGTGACTGAACAAGAAGCGGGCTGATTGGATCCATAGCAGGACTTCTCTTACTAGGACTGAATATTTTCAGAGAATAGCTCCATTTAATATCGATGATATGACTGTGAAAGACTGGAATTAAATTCCAATCCTGTTTTAACTTTATGGGCCATGCAGCATAAAGAGCGAAGGAGAACAGCTGGGCCACTGGGCCATGAGGCACATGTTCGCAGCTGGAAGAGATCAGAGAGGACCCGAGTTAAATTAGCTCCGGGGTGGCCACCTGCACCATTTTCCTTTCTCTCAAATTCTTTCCCCTGCCCATGTTGACCTGTCCCAGGACTCTCCATTTAAACTGGATCTTTTTTTTTTTTTTTCAAATCTGTTTCCGGAGCCTCTTCTCTCCTCTACGCTCAAGCTGGTTTGGGCTACATCCCTGGTGTGTGTGTGCACATGGAATGAGGAGCTGGCTGTTGTCTGCTGAGCTGAGAGCGGGTAGGGCTCTCTCTCTCTCGTTCCTATATTCCCCAGCACAATTAGAAAGGACAGGAAATGACTCTGGGGCTAAAAGTTGTATTCTGATTTGAATAAGTGGCTTGAGTCAACCCAGATGGGGATACTTCTCGTGGCATTTGAGTCACATGTCTTTGGAGAAATAAGAACAATGACACATATTTGCATCAACTGAGCCCTCCCCAGGTGCCAAACACTCTTCTAAGCTCTTTTGCATCTATTAATTTATTTAATGGACTGTTTGACCTACAGATTGGGTATAAAAAATTCCCTAAAGTTTCTCTGGCAACTGATAAAATAGACTATGAAAAAAATGTAAAGCTTTGACCTGTCATCCTACATCCTACACATATTTCTAAAGAAATACATTTTTTAGAAATTTACAGTTTATACACATACGTTACATATATACAGTCAATTATACTTCAGCTTTGAACTCTTGGATATACCTTGAGTTTAACTTTTTAAAAAATTATGAAAGGGGTAAGGTGATTTATGTGCTAGATTGTAAGGTAAAAGCCATGTTCTTAAATAAATGCAACAAAGGGATTAATTTGGCCATACAGATACTATTGGATATAAAAAGGTAGACATGAGTGATTTCAGATGTAAAGTCAGAGTGCCAGCTCAGATTGCCTGCTATTACAACCCGGGTAGAGAGATGCATTAATCATTTACTTTTCCTAACTCTTTTCTTCTAAGCTAATAGCTTAACCTCCAGTATAAAGTGGTACTCTATCATGGAGCTAAAATTCATTCAAATTTTAATATACTCTATATTTCTGCCAACTATTTATTAATTTTAACCATATTAAAATCTTCAGTGAACATTTGTCATTTTACTTCCAATACTTTGAAGGGTTATATATCAATTTAGCTGCACTTTATTTAAAAAGAAGGCACACAAGCGAAGATCAAAAGTTCTCATTCCACAAAGCCCCAGTCACCCCACAGTTACAAATTTTCACTGCATCTCTCTGATTAGCCATGGAAGAAGGAAGAATAGACCTGCAGTTAGTGGACGAGGCCATGATTATGGGAAGTCAGGTGCAACTGGCAGGAAGGAACAATAAATAAAGGAAGCAGGAATAACAATGGTGCATAGGAACTGGCTGCCTTGAATACTGCTTACCTCTCCAGGGAACCTTGTCAAAACCCTATTCAAACCTCTCTTCCTTCCTTTGACAGTGTCCTTGCTCTGAGAAATCATCTGCACCCCAGTATTTGTACGTACTTCTTTGTACATACTTTGTACACACTTCTTTTATAAATATTTGTTTCCATGTCAGTCTTTTCCTTAAAACCATGAACAACTTAAGAGATTTTTTGTTTTCTTTATATTCCCCTCTCTGTATGCCTAGATCAGTCAAAATGGTAATTCTTTTCTTTGCTTAACATGTATTTGTTAAATAAATGAAGGAGTGAACGAATGAATGCAAGGGACACCTGGGCAAGCAAGGGAGAGAAAACTCAGAAACGAGAACCACACTAACAGCCACAGCAATTCAGATTTTCTGAAGCTCACCATCTCCAGAAGCATTAATTCTCTTCCCCGTCTTCCTAATTTTATTTATGTGTCTATCTATCATCTATCTACCTACCTAACAACCTTTGTTGTTGCTGCTGCTGTTGTTGTTCAATTGCTAAGTCATGTCTGATTCTTTTGCAAGCCCATGGATTGTAGCCCACCAAGCTCCTCCATCCATGGGATTTTCCAGGCAAGAATCCTGGCGTGGGTTCCCATTTCCTTCTCTAGGGGATCTTCCTGGCCTAGGGATCCAACCCATGTCTCCTGTGTTGCAGGTGGATTCTTTACCACTGAGCCACCTGGGAAGCCCACCTAACAATCTTTATTAAGATATAATTCACATACCATCTATCTGGAGAACAGTATTGCAGTAATAATTGAAAACAGGATGAATACATTACATGTAAATAGTTTTACATAAACGTACTTTCACATAGGGGCTTCCCAGGTGGCACTAGTGGTAAAGAATCTGCCTGCCAATGCAGAAGACATAGGAGACGTGGGTTTGATCCCTGGGTCGGGAAGATCCCCTGGAGGAGGGTGTGGCAACCCACTCCAGGATTCCTGCCTGGAGAATCCCGTGGACAGAGGAGCCTGGTGAGCTACGGTCATTAGGGTCACAAAGAGTTGGACATGACTAAAGTGACTCAGCATGCACTTTCACATATGTTAATGCACTGGATTCTTTTCAGAATTTTTTTTGAGCTACAGAAGGTATTTGAGCTCCATACCATAGATTTTACCATCTCCACTGTACACATCAGGTACATGATTCACAATTACAGACGATTCTGGGAAATGCTGAATTAGATCAAGTTAATCAGGATCCCTACAGTGCGGCTTCACTCTGAAGTGCTAGGCACCTGGCACGTTCTCACAGAATGCTACAATAGGAGACTTCTCCTGTGCTGACATGATCAAGGGGCAATTTTCCAAGGATCACCTCTGAAGACTATTCCCACATTTATCACTTTGGAGGTCAATGAGACAGAATCTAGAAGAATCTCTAGCTAAGGGCTAGTTCCATGGGAAGTCTGTGGCAAAAGCTGACATCATTGAAGCCACACTTGAAAATAACATACCACCTGTACAGTTAATACAGTCATGCAGAAACTATAATAAGCTCATATTTACATTTCAGTGTAAAACATAATAAGCTGTTTTGATACGGAATTATTTTTGAGACATGATATTTCCAGAAGTGGCTTCTAGTCCTGACACTCAACAATTTTTAGAAGGATATTCCTTTGTTCCTTTGGGGCAGAGGGCAGGGTTTAGGGTCAGAAGATGGAAGAGAGAGGGCAAAGAAAAGGTTAAAATATAAGCATAGCTATGAAAGACAAGAAAACTTTGCTCAATGTGAAAACAACCTTTATTTGAAAAATATGACGAGATAGACACATGATATTTCCATACTGTCTTAAAGCAAGAAATGTAGAGTTGTCAGAAAGCATATCCTGGGAGTTCCCTGGCGGTCCAGTGGTTAAGACTCTGCACTTTCACCCCAGGGGGTGAGAGTTCGATCCCTGGTTGGGGAACTAACATCCCACATGGTGTGGCACAGCCAAAATGTTATTAATTAAAAAAAAAAAAGAAGAAAGAAAGAAAGCATACTGAAATCATCTCACTGGGCCCCAAACCCACGGCGACCACAGTTCTCTTAAGTGGTGTGCGAGGTTTGACAAAGCTCTGCCAGATCCAGGAAAATACTCCCTCTTGATTTTGTTGTGTTTTGTTTCTACTTGATCAGTTTAAACTATTTTTATTTGTTAAGATACTTTTCCTTAAGTATTATTTTACAACAGAGGTCAAATCTGAGACACTGCCCTCCTTGTATGACATTTACAGTTTGTTTCTTCCACTTGAAAATGGTCTTCTCACAGGAAGTTTGCACTCTGAGGTGAACATATAATAAAGTAATCAAACCTGACCGGGGCAATACTTTTTCATTGTGACCAAGTCCATGTCAGCAAATTCCATTCACTGCACATTTCAGAGCACCCTGGAAAAACCATTATCAGTCTCTCACAATAGAGCTACCGTTCCTCAACCTTGCTGCTCTTAACTTGCAGATGTTGTTCTCATTGTATTGTGAGATCTTACTCACCTAAGCATCAATTATTCTTTTCTGTTGTTGTTGAAGTCTTTATTGAATTTGTTACAATACTGCTTCCATTTTATGCTTTTGTTTTTTGGCTGTTTTTTTTTTTTTTTTTTGACTGAGAGGCATGTGGGAACTTAGCTCCCTGATCGAGGATCGAACCCGCAACCTCACCATTGGAAGGCAAAATCTTAACAACTGGACCACCAGGGAAGTCCTGCTAACTATTCTTGTTTATGGAAATTCTGATAGTGATGGACTGATATGTATCTTTTTTAAACACAACAGCTTTATTGAGATATATTCACATACCACATGATTCATCCCTTTAAAGTGTTCAATTTAATGATTTTCAGTATATTTACAGAATTGTGTGACTATCACCAGAATAAATTTGGGAATGTTTTCATTATCCCAAAAAGAATCAACAACCCAATAGCAGTTCTCTTGCTCCTGTTAATTGCCTGAAGTGAAGTGAAGTCGCTCAGTCGTGTCCGACTCTGCGACCCTGTGGAGTGTAGCCTACCAGGCTTCTCTGTCCATGGGATTCTCTGGGCAAGAATACTGGAGTGGGTTACCATTTCCTTCTCCAGGGGATCTTCCCAACCCAGGGATCAAACCCAGGTCTCCCACATAAGAGGCAGACGCTTTAACCTCTGAGCCACTAGGGAAGCCCGTTAACTACCTAGCAACCATTAATCTACTTTCCCTCTCTATAGATTTGCCTGTTCTGATGTTTCGTATAAGAATAACTCTTTTGTGTCTCTGATTTAGCAAAATACACTCAAGGTTCATTGATCCATGTTGAAGCAGGTACCAGTAAATCCTTTTTATAGCTGAATAATATCCCATTTTATATGTTACTGATCCATTCCTCAGTTGATAACATTTGAGTTGTTTCTAGTGTTTTGGCTACTATGAATAATGCTGCTTCGGACATTCGTGGGCAAGTTTCATATGGACATGTGTTTTCATTTCATACCTAGAAGTGGAATAGATGGGTCATATGAAAATCCATGTTTAACCTTCTGAGGAAACGTCAAAAGTGGGAGGAGAATAACTCCAGTTTCTCCTGTTGCAAAATTCACCCCAACACATACGCTGGACAAACTAGAAGCAATTTCTTACTAACATGTAGGAAACAGACAAGTAACACCAAATCCAGGTCCCCTTGTCTCTGATTTCACTAAGTATAAAGCTCCAAATAGCAATTTTTTTCCTCTAGCAAAATACATCAATAGTGTAATCACACAGAGAGAAAAAACTCCAACCTTCATTTCTGATAGTTATCAAATATTTCTAGAACTCTTTTCAAAAATAGCCAGCAGTCTAGGTACACTGTGATGGGGTGCGGGTGGGGAATCTGACTTTGGGGGATACTGTGCGTGAAAATATGTATCTTAAAAGGTCAGAGTGTCTCCACTGCTGCCTTGCAAATAATTCCATCAGTACCATCTCTCTAGGTTCCATATATATGTGTTAGTAAACGTATTTGTTTTTCTCTTTCTGACTTACTTCACTCAGTGTAATAGGCTCTAGGTTCATCCACCTCATTAGAACCGACTCAAATGCATTCCTTTTTTATAGCTGAGGAATATTCCATTGTTGGAGAAGGGAATGGCAACCCACTCTAGTACTCTTGCCTAGAAAATTCCATGGATGGAGGAGCCTGGTGGGCTACAGTCCATAGGGTCGCAAAGAGTCGTACACGACTGAGCGACTTCACTTTCATTTTCAATATTCCACTGTATATATGTAACCACAGCTTCTTTATCCATTCATCTATCCAGACATAGACAACAGACTGATGGACAAAGGGTGGACAGGAAGGAAAGGGTGGGATGTATGGCTAGAGTAACACGGAAACTTACATTACCACATGTAAAATAGACAGCCAATGGGAATTTGCTGTATGACTCAGGGAACCCAAACTGGGGCTCTGTGACAACCTAGAAGGCTGGGATGGGGAGGAAGGTGGGAAGTATGTTCAAGAGGGAGGGCACAAATGTATACCTAGGGCTGACTCATGCTGATGTTTGGCAGAAACCAACACAATTCTGTAAAGCAATTATCCTTCAATTTAAAAAATAAACTTAAAATTAAAAAAAAAAAAAGGTCAGGGTGGTAGAATGCAGCACTACTATGACTGGAAAATAATATTTATGTGGCTTTCAGATATCCCAATAGTGGTCACAAAGTTTGACTTTCTCTGAGGCCTGTCTGTATACATACCTTTTGTTTCTCTTGAATATATTACTTTGTGGAGTAATCTTTTTAACCACTTTGTCATCATCACAGGATAAACACAATGGAGCTTCCAAGATGAATCGGGGAGACTGGGGTTGTCTACATAAAACATGACTGATTCCATTTGGCAAACAAATGCTCACAAAGAGCTTGATCCAATCATCTTTGTGTTGGCAGAACACTGCTGCAGTGGAACTTGGTCTGGCAAACTTTGTGTAAAGGACCCTTGACTTAAGATATAGTGTAAACAGAGTGACTTCCCTCAGTGGGTATGTGGTGAATGAATGCTTAGGTCCAGACTCTGCTATGCAAAATCAAATTAACTTGAAATATAAATTTTCTCTTCTGTCTATATTTTTCATAAAATATGGGCAGCCCAATCCCCACCCTCCTGGCAGGAACTTCACAATTATTGTCCAAAATTCTGTGGCGTTCAAAGAGAAGATGGAGATTGTTGTTGTTCATTGCTAAGCCATGTCTGACTCTTTGGGACCCCACGAACTGCAGCACACCAGGCTTCCCTGTCCTCCACTTACCTCCCTGAGTTTGCTCAAACTCATGTCCCTTGAGTTGTTGATGCCATCCAACCATCTCATTCTCTGTTTCCCCTTTCTCCTTTTGCCTTCAATTTTTCCTCCCATCAGGCTCTTTCACGTGAGTCGGCGCTTTGCATCAGGTGGCCAAAGCACTGGAGCTTCAGTTTCAGCATCAGTTCTTTCAATGAATATTCAGAGTTGATTTCCTTTAGGACTGATGGGTTTGATCTCCTTGCAGCCCAAGAGACTCTCAAGAATCACTGTTTATTGGCTTAAGGATCTGTTTGCTACTTTCAGGAACTGCCTCTACAGAAACCCCCTCTTCCTCCCGTTACCATCGTAAAAACACATTTCTTGCAAATCTTGGAATCAATCTTACATTTCCAGGTGTTGGCTCTGGCAAGGTTCCGTGTGAGTGAAGATCAGCTGATATCACCTCTAACAAAACCAAAACTTGCCCCAACCCACAGCGAGAACCAAAGACTGGATCTCCAGGACTGACTTGCAGGTTTATTTCTTTAAATCTCTGTGTCCTGCCAATACCTTGTTCTGCCTCATGTGTCTTTGTGGAACTTCACATCTGTTCCTGTTGCTCCACAAACACCTCAGGGCTTCCAATGGGAGTGCCCGGCTTCGGGGGAGGGAGGGAAGAACGCTGTCTTTGCTCCACGAAACAGTGTCACTTGGGGACCAGTCATCAGAAGTCCTAACCCATGAGAATTTGAAGCTAACATTCGACAAGTGGAAAGAATGCAACCAAAAGACATCATCCTAAAACCCAGCAGGAAACTGGAGTTATTCTTTGTTGCACACTGCCAAATCCATCCCCTGATACACAGAAAAACTTCTGGACAACAAAAAAGGTCTCTGGGGATTGCTGGTTTGTTTTTGTTCTTCCTCCGCCACAAGTCCAATTCCCCCTACTTAGGGGAGGCAAGTGGATTTAGCCAGCAAGAATTCTGAATTACTGACACATGATCACCATCACTGGGCTTGCTCTGGGGATCAGCAAGGACTGGAAAGTGCAGGAGAGGCCAGAGCAAGGTCTACTCCTGGCCAGACTGAGGAACACTAGCATTTGGGAATCAATCAAGAGGGGAAGGAGGATAGAGAAGGAAGGGGGGAGAAAGAATGAGGAGAAAGAGGAAAAGCAGCAAGATGAGGGGACTTCCCTGACAGTCCAGTGGTTAGGACTCCATGCTACTACTGCATGGGTTATGGGTTCATCCCTGGTCAGGGAACTAAGATCCCACCTGCTGTGGCATGGTTTAAAAAAAAAAAAAAGGCAAATGAGGAAGGAGGAGGAGGAGGAAGTTAATAGGACCTGCCTCCAACACAGGGAGAAGGCAACAGCACCAATCCAGTACTCTTGCCTGGAGAATACCAGGGATGGGGGAGCCTGGTGGGCTGCCGTCTATGGGGTCGCACAGAGTTGGACAGACTGAAGTGACTCAGCAGCAGCAGCAGCCCCCAACACACAGGAAGAGCACGGAGTGGGAGTCTGGGCATGAGAAACTGGTGTGGGCAATTTAGGTGTCAGCACTTTGGGTACAGTTCACACGGTAAAGAATCTGCCTGCAATGTGGGAGACTGAGTTCGATTCCTGGATCGGAAAGATTCCCTGGAGAAGGAAATGGCAACCCACTTCAGTATTCTTGCCTGGAGAATTCCATGGACAGAGGAGCCTGGCGGGCTCCCGTTCATGGGATTGCAGAGAGACGGACACAACTGAGTGACTAACACTTTCACTTTCTTTCTCTGAACTTCGAAAACAGAACACTTAGTTCTTCCTCCTCTTCTCAACCTTTAATACCGAGGACCATTCCTTAGCATCTATCTTCCCTATCTACCCTCTTCTTACACAATTGCCCCTCATCCCCTGACTTAATGCTGAAGATCTCAGTTTCTATCCACAGCCACAACTTCTCCACTGGGCTCCAGACTCATGCAACTATATATCTCCCTGGAAGTATGATAAGCATCTCAAAATCTATAATTTTAGGACAAAATTCCAAACCTGCTCCTTTCCTTAGGCTCCAATGCCAATAAACACACCACTGTTCACCAAGATGCTAAACCAAACACCTAAACATTCTCAACCTCACCCTTCCCCTTACACTCACATCAGCAAGTCTCTAAATCACACCTCTAATCCCTTCACTTCCCACCACTTCCCCCATATCTCTCCATTCCAGGCCAAGACACCCCACCCCCATCCACTCTACTGACATGACCCCCTCCAAGCCTCTTGCCTTCATACCTGCCTCTCTGTCCTCTGTGCCCCACACTCACCTTCCCATGGAGGAGTCAGAGTGGCTTACACAATGAGATGTAAGTCACAGCATCCTCTCTACTTGAACCCAGAGGCTTTCCATAGACCCCAGAGCCCTACCAATGGAGCCCAGGTCTTAATATATTCTAGCCATGACCCCATTTCTTAAGCTCACCTCCTCCATCTCCCCTAAACATCTGGTTTAGTTCTGCTCCTTGTGCCAAGGAACTGTTCCTTGAACACTCCAGGTGTTTCCACTTCTGGCTGTAAGGCTTTCCACAAATCGCAACATCCATCACTCTATTGCTCCAGTGTCACCTCCTCCGCGAAGCCTTCCTTAATTACCCTATCCAGAATACCATACATCGCCACCATATACTAGTCCTCCAGCCTGGTGTTTCTCCACCGCACCTATTGCTAGTTAAATTATTTTTATTAGCCTGACAACAGGCACTCTCTATCTTGCTCTCCATTGGAGTCCCAGAGTCTATAGCAGAGTCTGGTGACACCTAAATTCATTCATGCCTGAATGCATAAATGTTGAGTCATTAAGACTGGCCAGAAAGGACTTCCCGGAATCAGAATTTTGAGTTTGATTTTCAAAGAGAATGAAGGCTACACGTCGGTTGGAATCATCCTTGATGGTCCCTGATAGTCTTTTTGTTAATATACTTTTATTCATTCATTCATTTTTGGCCATGCTGGGTTTCCATGGCTGTGAGGGACTTTTCCCTAGTTGCAGTGCGAGGGCTTCTCACTGCGGTGGTTTCTCTTGTTGCAGAGCACGGGCTCTAGGGCGTGTGGGCTTTAGTAACTGCAGCACGTGGGCTCAGTATCTGTGGCTCCCAGGCTCTAGAGCACAGACTCAGTAGTTGTGGTGCATGGGCTTAGTTGCTCTGCGACATGTGGGATCTCCCCAGACTGGGGATCAATCCTGGGTCTCCGGCACTGGCAGGCAGATTCTTTACCACTGAGCCACCAAGTGGCTGTTGTTCCTGGTCACACTGATGTCCAAGCACCCCTCTCCCCACACCAGCAGGGGACCCTTTAATGATCGCAGAGTATCACCGTTAAAACCACGCCTGTAAGCCAGACGAAACGGTGTGAAAAATCACTGTGTCCCATCCCACACGGCGTGACAGCTAAAGTGGAAAGCCCTGCTGGAAGATAAACAGAAATGAAAGGCACGGTGATGGGATAATGTTATAAAAATAGCACGACGTCTTGTAAGTGATGCAAGACTTAAGTGTATCAGGCACAGCCGAGCAGGGTGTGAAATCAGACTGTGTGTTAGCCCTCAGGAGGGATTACAGAGCACGTGGCTGAAACCTGGCTGGTTTCAGAGGGCCTTGCAATGCATTCTACAGAGCATTTTACTGTTTCTCTGAGTTGAATGTAGCCGCAGAACTGAGAAAAACCATCTGATTCCCATATTCGTGTGTGTGTGCGCTGAGTCACTCAGTCATGTCCAACTCTTTTCGAGCCCATGTACTGAAGCCTGCCAGGCTCCTCTATCCCTGGAATTTTCCAGGCAAGAATGCTGGGTGGGTTGCCATTTTCTTTTCCAGGGCATTGTCCCAACCTAGGTATCAAACCCGTGTCTCCTGCATTGGCAGACGGATTCTTTACTGCTGAGCTACCTGGGAAGCCCACATTTACCCCATCTCACAGAGGTGGCATGACTGCACTCACATCCATCAGAACTCTCTGTAGCTGCACACAGGCTGAAGTCCCAGGGCACAACTACGTGGCTGGCATTGTGTTGAATGGGTTTCCACCCTACACACAGCTGAGTTCTCCATCCAACCTTCCTACAAAACACTCACCCCTCACTGGTCAGGAAGCACCAGGGGTTTGGACCAATCATATTCCATGAGCAACTTGCTCTCTGAGTCAGGCCCACACAGCAGAAACCTTCTGCACACGGAGACGCACTGCCCAGAAACCTCCTCTGGAGAGCTACTCAGAGTTGGCTGGGCTCACCCCTCAGCACCGGAAACAGCAGCGTGACTTCTGAGTTACTAGGGAATGGGGGCCTCCATACACCTCCATTCAAGACAGCCACAAACCCACTCTGGATTAAATGCTCTCACGGCTTACTGGAAACCCGCTGGCAGCCAAAGCCGTGTTTTGAGAATAAACTGTGTAATCTTCAAGATTTCCAAAAAGGCACATTTTCTCTTATAACAGAGAGCAGCTTCTGACTGGGTTATGGGCTGTGGGCAGTGGTCACCCCTCGGTAACTCACTCTTTTGAGTCTGGACAGATTGTACCTGAGGATCAAAGGCTATTGGGAGGGGGCAAGATCAATTTCCTAGGCAGAAAGTAAAAATAACGTACAGGTAGCTAGCAAACACCGCGCCCACATAAGGCACAACCCTGAGAGGACCTGTCTACTGCTTCTCCAGGGATGAGCTTGGAAAGGCCCTCAGGTTCTGAGATATTTCACTGTGCCTAGTAGTGTGTCACTGTTCAGTCGCTTAGTTGTGTCCACCTTTCTGCACTTGCATGGACTGTAGCCCACCAGGCTCCTCTGTCCATGGGATTTTCCAGGCAAGGATACTGGAGTGGGTTGCCATTTCCTTCTCCAGGGGATCTTCCCAAGCCAGGGATCGAACCCGCGCCTCCTGCATTGGCAGGCAGATTCTTTACAGCTGAGCCACCAGGGAAGCCCCTTCTGGTTGCATACCCACCGGCATTTTGTGAGGATGGTGGTTTGCTGGTGTCTGTGCAAGTTTTCTCCTGGCAAGGATAAGTCCCGCTAGGTGACGGCTCTTCCTCCTAATGAGCCTTAATTAGATTATATTTAACAGCAGGGACTGCACAGCGAGACCTGCTGATCTGCAGACCAGGAGCAGGCTTACCCTGTAAATTAATAGGTCTGCCTGGGATTAGGGAAGCTGGCTGGGTATATGCACTCGGAGCCCCGAGAGCCAACAGTCCTTGGCCTGCTGACACAGCTGCACCCGGGTACCCGTCACTGGAGCGCCCGGGGATATTCAGTTACAGTGAAGAAATCATAACAAAGACAGGAAACAGATCAGCACACTCTGGATTTAACACCCTCCCTGGGGAGCTCTGCTGATTTCTAGGCTGCAGATGTTTTTTAAACCCTGCCTTGAAGAATGGCTATGTCACAGGCTCTGGCCAATGGAGGCAAGCACGGTATTTAAGCAAAGCATACATGGTCAGCAAGTGGACCGAGTTCTGTCCATTTGAGTTCCTCACCTCTGGAATAAAGGTGGGGCAGCTACTCCTATCTGCGAATCCATCAATGAAGTTTGCTGAGCTGTCGAGAAATGGACGCCTGCCAAGTGCATGATTTATTTACTTAATGTAAGGCGTTGTTGTTGGTTAGTTGCTGAGTTGGTTAGTCAACTCTTTGCGACCCAAAGGACTTCAACATGCCAGGTTTCCCTGTGCTTCACTATCACCCAGACTTTGCTCAAACTCATGCCCATTGAGTCAGTGATGCCATCCAACCATCTCATCCTCTGTTGCCCCCTTCTCCTCCTGCCTTCAGTCTTTCCCACCATCAGGGTCTTTTCCAATGAGTCAGTTCTTTGAATCAGGTGGCCAGGGTATTGGAGCTTCAGCTTCAGCACCAGTCCTTCTAATGAATCTTCAGGACTGATTTTCTTTAGGATGGACTGATTTGATCTGCTTACTGTCCAAGGGACTCTCAAGAACTCAGTCCCTCCAATCACCAGCCTTCTCAGCTGCTCCCTCATTTTGCTCCTCTCAGCACTCCATACCAAGGAGAGGAAAATAAAAGCTTCCTTCACTCTGCATCTGGAAACATCACTGCCAACAGAAACGGGATTCTTGACCGTTTCGAGCATATGATTAAGGGGATGGCATATCTTACTGGCAGGATATGGGTCATTTTTCAAAAGTTACAGTAGATTTATCTTTTAAAATTCTTCCAAGCTACATAAATACATTGAAGACTGCATAAAGATGTGGTCAGCCAGAGGCACTGCATCTTCTTTGGGGCCAAAGGAACCAGGCTGGACCTGCCAGAAAAGAGTTCAGACCAGGGGAGACTGTGGTTGAGATAAATCTCAAGCCCAGGAGTTGGGAAAAGGGAACAAGGTTCAGCTTATTGGTGATCTTCTGGGGAGGGGTGTCCATTTGCGGCTATTTTACTGTTCTAAGTTTTCTTAGGACTTCCCAGGTGGCTCAGTGGTAAAGAATCTGCTTGCCATGCAGGAGATGCAGGTTTGATCCCTGGGTGGGAAGATCCCCTGGAGAAGGAAAAGGCAACTCACTGCAGTATTCTTACCTGGGAAACCCCATGGACAGAGGAGCCTGGCAGGCCACAGTCGATGGGCTCTCAGAGAGTCGGCCATGACTGAGCAACAACAAAGTTTTCTCATCTGTTAAATGAATCGTTTTTAAGAATGCTCTCAGGGAGGACTACGTCAGGACCAAAAACTCCACCACTAATTTCCTAGCTATCCTTGAAACATCCCTCTGAGGATCTATTTTTGTTTCTCATGTTAAGAAAGCAACGATCATTTCAACTCTACTGAATTCAGCCCGATGTTTGAGCAGGCAGAGAGATCTCTGGTAAGTTAGGGCAATTCTCCTTTCTCCATCTGAGTTTCCAGGTTTATCCAAATAACTGGGGAGATGTGAGGATGGGCAGGGAAGGGGGGAGAAGGAGAGGCTGCCTGAATGACCCAGGTCAGCCCTCTGCCCTTGCCCTGGGCACCTGGTTCCTGATTCCTGACCACACAGCCCCTCTTTCCAAAGGCCAGTCTCAGCTTCAGTGAACAGGTGGCAGTCCTGGCCTAGGAGCTGAGGATGACCAACGACGTGGCCTGGACCATTGCTGGCCAGTTCCACCTGTTAAAGAGCCCCTCCTTATTTTTAGACTTTTTCCGTGTAAGTTCTCGACCAGCAGAATTTATGATCCCAGACAGGTTCCTGAGATTTCCCTTTCCTGGGTGAAGCCTTTGTTCCCAATTTCCTCTCTGCTCCATCACTGCGCCAGTTGGAATTCCCACTTCGCATACTGGGTCCTTGACGCCTTCTTACCTTCCATCTAATTAGCTGGTGGACAGAGCTGGATCACCCAGACTCCGTGAGGAGCTTGGACTGGTTTGAGACAGGATGGCTCTTCAAGAATTCCCTCTAGAATATGAAGGATGCCAACGAAACGGCCTCTGTCCCACCGAGCTCTCCTATGTCTCATAAGCCATGTGCTGTGTGTCCTTCCTTTGGGTTAAGCAGGGCTCTATGACAAAGGTCTCCTTTTTTGAGGGGGGTGGCGCGCTGCTCTGGGTCTTAGTTAAGGCTTGTCAGCTCTTGTTGCAGCAAATGGGCTTTTTAGTTGTGGCATGTGGTGTTGCCCAACCAGGGATCCAGCTCAGGGCCCCTGCATTGGGAGTGTGGACCACCAGGGAAGTCCCAAAGGTCTACTTTTGAATGAATGATCACTTCAAAGACTGAGCATGCACAGTGTCTGGTACATATGTGCTAAGCAAGATTATGAGTGAAATCCTAAATCAGACAGCTTTTCTCACTGGGAGAACTTGCAGGAGTGAAGAGATATGTATGTAAAACCCGAGTGGAGGAGACACTAGGTGCATTTAGATGGTTCTGTCTACCTCAAACTGCAAGCAGTGGTGCTGCAGAAGACTCTTGAGAGTCCCTTGGACTGCAAGGAGATCAAACCAGTCAATCCTAAAGGCAATCAACACTGAATATTCATTGGAAAGACTGATGTTGAAACGGAAACTCCAATACTCTAGCCACCTGATTCTAAGAGCTGACTTACTGGTAAAGACTCTGATGCTAGAAAAGACTGAGGGCAGGAGAAGGGGGCAACAGAGGAGGAGATGGCTGGACGGCATCACTGACTCAATGGACATGAGTTTGGGCAAACTCAGGGAGATAGTGAAGGACAAGGAAGCCTGGTGTTCTGCAGCCCATGGGGCTGCAGACAGTCGGACATGACTTAGTGACTGAAGAACAACAAAACTACTAAAGCCAGGTCCATGTAAGGAGACCCCAGATCAGCTTGCTCTGCACACCCAGGGTGCTAAGTATTGTGCATATGCCAGAACGTTTTTCTTTACTCCTTTCTCCATCTTCCAGAAACTTCATGGTGGACATGACGTCAGGTAGGATAAAATTTCCCAATTCGCCCATGCCTCTCAACTATAAGGTAGGAGAGCACAGGAGAAAAACAGGATGTTCAGGGCCTTCTCAAAAGAGGATCATTGCTCATAAGGTTGGCCCCGAAATCAACCTGGGAACCCTATACAACATATGTGTCTGACACACAAATTCATTTATATGATTGTTATCTCTCTCTTAATGATCCGGTTTTTCAATAAGCCATAATGACCTCTCAGTACTTCCCAGGGGGACTGCCTTGAGGTTCTTTCTTTAAAACGAGCAAGTGCTGAGTGATAACTGATTAGCCTGCTGATTCCTTCCCTTAAGAACTCGTCAAGAGAAAGAAGAAGAAAATGAACTCAATTATTCTGATCTGGCCATGAGCTCAAGTAAGCAACATCAATAAGGAATGTTTTTGACAAGCGACATCATTTAAACACACGTGGAGTCCCTCTGCTGTCATCCAGAAATAAAGTCCTGGCTGGTCCGACCTCTTTTTATTATTCTTCTTCTTCCACCATCACTTGGGATGGGCCACAAAGAGATCAGATTTCTTCATTCACTCTATGTCCTAAGGTTTTATGGACTTCATCTCATTCACTCTATGCCCTAAGGTTTTATGGACTTTGTCTCACCTTCTGAATCTGCTCCCACCCCGAGTTTCATTTTATGCATCAGCGAAAGTTTCGGCCAAAGGGGAAGGAATTTTCTTCCTATTGGAGTGGAATTCAGGAATTTATCTGTCTTGAGGTCTGGAGTCCAGCTAAATTATGTTACCTGGGGAAGCTGCCAAAACACAGGTCTGTTCTCTGTTTCGAATCATGAAACCACTAGTGGTAACCTTATGTCCAGATACTTGAGATTAGAAACACCAGTACGTATGTGTGTTTTACAAAAGAGGGTTGCCAAGGAGGTTATACCTTTCACACAACTTTCCTGGTAATCTGAATACTGATCTTCCCACAAGAGGCAGGTGAGAAGCCCCTCTCTGACCCTTTCTATTTAGGGTTAAGTAATGTTCACATGTTAGCTGAAGGACGACTCATGATCGACCTACCCAGCATCTTCCCCATCGCTTGTCACCATGTGTCCCATCTCCTCTTCGTTTTCAGTCTGGAACATCCACCAGGTCACATAACAGAGAGGGGCAGCATCTCAGGCCAGATCAGGAGTGGGAGGGTCAGGCAAGGAGCTGTATTCAATTATCATGGCCATGACCTTCATCAGGGTTTTGTCTTATTTTGTTGGGTAGGGATGGATTCACTTTTAAGGAAGGCTGGCTGGTTGGTCAGTTAAAGCCCTATCACTAAAAGCTGACTGGTACTCATTTGATTTGCTGCTATAAATCAAAGAACAGATTCTTGGTGATAAAAAAGTGATAGGAAGATTTGCTAGTAATCATCTGAGTTTATCCAGAGGATATTTAGATGACTTGTTTTTCTTTTCCAGTAGTTCAAAAACAAGCCTTGAAAATAGTATATAACAGCACTGTCCAACAGAAGTGCAAGTCACATGAGTCATTAAAAAATTCCTAATAGCCTCATTAAAAACAATAAAAAAGAAAACAAATGTATATTAACACGTACATATGGAATCTAGAAAAATGGTACTGATGAACCAGGGCAGGAACAGAGACTCAGACATAGAGAATCTGTGGACACAGCAGAGAAAGAAGAGGATGGGATGAACTGACAGAGTAGTACTCACATACACTCTACCGTGTGTAAAACAGACAGCTCGTGGGAGGCTGCTGTATGACACAGGGAGCTCAGCTCAGTGCTCTGTGACGACTGGAAGGGTGGGATGGAGGCTTAAGAGGGAGGGGATATGTGTATACGTGTGGCTGATTCGCTTTGTTGTACAGCAGAAACCAATGCAACATTGTAAAGCAATTATCCTCCAATTTCAAAAAAAGTAAAAAGAAACACGTGAGGTGTTTTTTAAAATTTTTTATCTTATTTAACCCAATAGACTCCAAATACTATCATCTTGATACCTATATATAATATAACAAAAATTACTGTGAGACAATTTACATTCTTTCTTTCATATTACATCTTCCAAGACTGGGAGGAGTTCAGGCTGACAGTGTATCTCAGTTTGAATCAGCCACATTTTCAAGAGTTCAGTAGCCACATACAGCTCTGGGCTGCCATGCTGGCCACCTACGCTCAGCGATGCTTGCCCCGCCCTGACTTAAACAGGGACTTAGGAAAAGGGGGAGTGCACTTCTGGTGGCCCAGTGGTTAAGTATGCGCCTTCCAACGCAGGGGATGCGAGTTGAATCCTGGTTGCAGAACGAAGAGCCCACATCCTGTGGAGCAACTAAGCCCTTGAACCACAACTAGGGAGTTCATGTGCTGCAAGGAAAGACCTCACATGAACGCAATGATGATCCCACGTGTCGCAACTAAGACCCATCGCAACCAAGTAAATAAATGTATTTCTTTAAAAAGGAAAAAAAAGGAGGGGAGAAGAAAAATGTTAACCAGACCATCTTTTCCACATAGTAGAAAACTGAAGTGTATTAAAATGTACAAATATTGAGATGTAAATGATACCATTTCTAAAACCACTCCCAAGTATTTCAATTCTATTCCTTTTTACTACATATCATCCCTCTAGGATAGCAAAATAACAGGAGCTAATTTTTTCTCTTTGGGGACAAAAAAGAAATACTCAGTAATGGAGTGATGCAGCCACTTTGGAAAGTAGTCTGGCAGAACCCCAAAAGGTAAACATAGGGAGACACGTGACTTGGCAATTCTGCTCCTAGGCAGCACACAAGAGAAGTGAACACGTATGTCCACACAAAAACTGGCACATGAAAGTTCACTATGATTCACAGGAGCCAGACTGTACCAGCGGATTATATGTTAGGTACACTCTTGTCTCAATAAAACTACTAGCAAAAGAAAATATTGAAGAAGCATTGAGCCTGAGTCATAATAGCCAGCAAGTAGAAACAACCCAACAATGCCTATTCGCTGACGAATGGATAAACGAAACGTGGGAAGAATATAAGCAGGAACAGAGAAGTGAGTCATGCTGTGCCGATGGATGAACCCTGAAAACGGTGTGCTGAGTGAAGCAGGCCGGCTGCAGAAGACCCTATATTGTTTGATTCCATCGACACGAACTGTCCAGAGCAGGAAACTCCAGAGTCAGAAAGAAGCTTAGTGGTTGTAGAGGGATTTGGGGGAGGAGGGTTTGGAAGAAATGGAAACTGACAGCTAATGGGTACAAGGTTTCAGTGTGGAGGGATGAAAATGTTTCAAAATTGTGACGACTGTACAGCTGTGAATATGCTAAAAACGACCGAACTGTGGACTTCAAATCAGTGGATGTACGATATGTGCACTCTGTCTCAATAAAACTGTTGTTAAAGCATCGAAGGAGCACTGCTGCCTGGTGGCTGTGGCCCCTCCAAACCACATGCAACTGATCAGCAGGTTCCCGGATGAGACGGAGCACATGACCACAGGAATATGGATAGAAAAGCATTCTCCCAACAGAAGCAATGGTTGGGATGAGGAAGCCAGTCTGTTTCTTTTATTAACAGCCTCAGGCTAATTTCTCCTCATCCAGACTTTGTTAAGAGGCATGCTAAATCATTCCAGTCGTGTCAGACTCTTTGCGACCCCAGGGACTGTGGCCCACCAGGCTCCTCTGTCCATGGGATTCTCCAGGCAAGAACACTGGAGTGGGCTGCCATGCCCTCCTCCAGGGATCTTCCTGATTCAGGGATGGAACCCCCATCTCTTATGTCTTCTGCATTAGCAGGCCAGTTCTTTGCCACTGGGGCCACCTGGGAAGGAAGGGATTCCCTGGTGGCTCAGATGGTAAAGAATCTGCCTGCAATGCGAGAGACCCGGGTTTGATCCCTGGGTTGGGAAGATTCCCCTGCAGAAGGAAATGGCTACTCACTCCAGTATTCTGGGCTAGAAAATTCCATGGACTGTATAGTTCATGCGGTCGCAAAGAGTCAGACATGACTGAGCTACTTAAACTGTGTTAAAAGGAGTCAAGTGTAATATCTCAGATTTAAGTCCTCCCAGCAACAACAGAAAAGCTAGTTCTTTCCATCTCTGCCCTTTGGGGAGGATGAGGTGGACAGGTGGGATTTGGAGCAAGGTTGGCAGATTCTGAAGCACTGGCTCCAACTGAGAGCCCCCCGCCCTTAGCCCTGAAACCCCACGGTCTTCCCAGGGCCTGGGGTTGGCTCCCCTCACTCACCACTTCCCTTTCCTTGACTTGCTTCCCCAAATGAGCTTCCAACCTCAGAGCTGGCTTTCAGCATCATCTCTTCCAAAAAGGGATTTGCTTATCCTTGGCAGAGGACAACCCTCACCGACTTTTCATCTCATACTTCTTTCACAACGTCTGCTTTCAGACTTGGTTTGTTGTTAAATTTCCTCCAAATCAAAGATCCCTAACAACACACTGGCAGCAGCTGCTTTGTAAAAAAGTGCCTGTGAACTATGTCTGCCGATACACGGTTGCATTCAAGATGTCCGGCAATGGCCAGCCAAACCCAAAGACCTAATAAAATTGGGAAAGGAACAAACCACATATGCACCAAGAAAAATAACTGGTTGCCCAATAGTCTCAAGGCAATGAAAGGTGGCGGTGGCCTGTGTCATAAACACGGTAAGTGCCAGTGGGGCTGGAACTCGCCTGAGCTGTGGCTGCTTCCTCCCTCGCTAACCTTTGAACTCAGTAGCAGAGGCTGTCAGTGACCAGGTAAGAGTCAGAGACGTCCCAGAGTCACAGATCACAGCGACTCTCTCACTTCATTCCCAGGTCAGGAGCACACTATCAGCTCACTCCCCCTCCCTGGTAAATTCCACTTTTTCCTCTTTTTGTGTAAAACTAGGTAATAACAGCACATCGGTCGCATTCCATACTTCTTCTGTTACTCAGATGGTTCTGTTAAAACACTTTGAGACAGACCACTTTATTTGTTTTTACTATTTTTTTTATTTGTTGCTCCCCAGGCTTTTCTCTAGTTGTGACAAACAAGGGCTAATTGTCAGGGTGCGGTGCGCAGGCTTCTCATTGCGGTGGCTTCTCTTGTTGCAGAGCACTGGCTCTGCGGTGCGTGGGCTCCGGCAGTTGTGGCTCCCAGTCTCTAGGGCACAGGCCCGACAGTTGTGGAGCACGGGCTTAGTGGCTCCGTGGCACGTGGGATCTTCATGGACCAGGAATCAAACCCGTGTCTTCTGCACTGGCAGGATTCTTTACCACCCAGCCACCAGGGAAGTCCGAGACCAATTACTTTTAATCAGATCAAATTTAAATTCTCCCTGGTTTTCAGTCTTCCACCCCACCCTCCAATAAGCCACTCCAGCTCTGGGCAGGAAGGTTTCCTCTATCCCTGCCTGGAGACCTTTTCTGCCCATCCCCACAGGCATATCCCTGAGCTAATTTCTGCCTCTTTTCACCCAGAACCCCAGACCACAGCAATGATTTTTATTTTCCTTTTCTGATTTCCCCTGGTCTGGACTCATCTTTGGCACAAACCTCCAGGATATACCAACTGGGACTGTTCACGACTGTTTCATGTGAGTGCAACTTCTTGTCCTCTTCACTTGACTGTGTCATCCTGACAGCAGAGACCATGACTTACTATTCCGAATCCTTCAGGCATGCTGAGTCGTTCAGTCATGTCTGACTCTTTGCAACCCCATGACTGTAGCCTGCCAGGCCCCTCTATCCATGGAATTTTGCAAGCAAGAATACTAGAGTGGGTTGCCATGTCCTTCTCCAGGGGATCTTGCCAACCCAGGGATCAAACCTGCATCTCCTGCCAGGCGTACCTTGCTTGTGTGTGTGTGTGTGTGTGTGTGTGTGTGTGTGTCTGTGCACGCTTCCCAATTGGTAATTGTGGCATCCTGCATTGTCAGATGATGGTTAACATTTTTTAGCAATATTTCTAAGGTATGTATCATGGTTTTTCTTTTTAGACATAATGCTATTACACACTGAACAGACTACAGTGTAGGGCAGACATTACTTTTATATGTTCTGCAAAACCAAAAAACATCTTCTGACCCATCGTACTGTGAGTCTACCGTCTTCCTCTCTACAACTGCCAAGTGTACGTATCTGCACTTCACAAGAGCTCTGTGATCTTAACTCGGTGTAAGCATAGAAGAAATTCAGATGAAGCCAAAAAACTTTCCCAGGGCCTTTCTGAAGAAGCGAACAAGGATGTGGGCCCCTCAGGTAGACTCAGGTCAGTGTCTCCTCCTACGAGACCCCCCCACCCGCCCACCCAGTGTCAGCTC